>JANHGB010021181.1:0-36442 GCA_026283785.1 Coracopsis vasa | reverse complement strand
GCCTTCCAAGACTTGGGTGGTGTGGTCAGAGCATTTGCCAGTGAAGACTGAGGCAAAGAAGTCATTAAGAACCTCAGTCTTCTCCAAATCCAGGGTAGCCAGTTCTCCTGATAGCTTCCGGAGACGGCCCACGTTGTCCCTAGTCTGTCTTTTATTCACAAGGTAACTACAGAATCCCTTCCTGTTATCTTTCACATCCCTAGCCAAGTTTAATTCTAACCGGGCTTTAGCTTTCCTGACTTGGTCCCTAGCTTCCCAGACAACATCCCTGTATTCTTCCCAGGGTGCCTGTCCTTGCTTCCACCTTTTTTTTTTCCAGGTTTCCTCAGCAGCTCATTATGCAGTGATAAAAATAAATTTACTTTACCTTCTTTAAGCATGTCAGAAGCAACACTGTGTCTTTGGCTGCACATATGGAGTGGTTGGCATTCAGTAAGTAAATTGGTGAGTACTATAACAACCTGATCCTAACTCACTTTTCTGATCCTGAAGCAGTAGCCCTCATTTCTGAATACCCTGTGCCATGTGTGTGCCTGCACACATGTGCCTGAGGAGTCTGGCAAATTGGGTTAGATCTGGATTTCAGTGACAACAATGTAAATGAAAAGGCAGCTCCATGGAACTACTAGACAATCTGCACTGCCTTTTCAGGATTAGTCTAAGTAACTGTTTCTAGAATTATTCAGTACAACATTGGTTTATTACACACAAAAAGATCCCATGAATAAAGGGTTGTACTAGATACTTTTACATATAAAATTTGCAGAGGTAATTATTGTCTTAGCACTGTATACACATGGAATATATAAGCTGTTTACCTTCATTAAAGAGAATATTATCAATGGCTTTGATTAGTTTTGTTATTCTCTAAGTGAAACATTCATTTTCAAAATTAATCTTCTGCAAGAGAAGGGGCAGAACAGAGGCATTACTGGTGTAAGAGCTCCACTAAAGGATATATGAAGGAACAGTCTGAAGGATATTTTATTAGGGGAAAAAAAAAGTATAAGAAAATGAAATGGAATCTTAGGGGGAAAAGACAACACACCAAAGAAACAAATAACAACCAACACCAAAACACAAAAACCGCAAGATGATCTCCTTATATCAAAAGTGAAATTTCTCCACTTGCTTTTGATGGCTGCTGGTTTTATTATTAAAGGTTTTGCTGACAGTCTGCATTTTGATGTTAACACATGAAAATAAGTTGACTGGCACAGAAAAACAAACTCATAAATTTCAACTTTAAGTATCTGTTTTAATATATTATTGTACTTTATTGGCAATACTCCACCAGAAAATGTCTTTTTATTATTGTATCCCCTCTTTGCAATAAAGAGGAATGCTGTTGACTGGCTTCCACTTTGGGAAATATGAAAACATTGTTTCTTGCTAGCTGTGGGCAAGAAATAGTTTTCAAACCATGCTAAAGTTACAAAAGTGTGCTCACAAAAACTATATAGCAAGAAATACGTTAGTACCTTTCATAAATTTTCAATACATGGATACAGCAAGATAATTTCCAAGCATAAACAGACCCAGGAAATAAAATATTTTATCTTAGATCAGGTGTCATTCCATTGTATGACAAAGGATGGGTTGTTCAATAGCATAAAACAAGTAGACTTCAGCCTAGTACAGGCTGATACTTGAATCAGAACAAGAAACTTAGTATTTTACATAAGTAGTCTATCACCTCTGGCTAAATCCTTTATCCCTAACTGAAGCAAAACTCACACTGGCTTCACAGAACTCTTTGCCTGCCTAGAGGGGTACTGCTGAGTTAATTCAAAACTTTGGAGCATTTCAGTAGCTAAAAAGCAAGTGAAAAGGAGAATTGAGGCATTTCTCCTTAACCACATTAACAGGAAACAGTTGTGGAAACTACAGTCTTTGTGAGAAAAGGGAAGCACTAAGCCATAGACATTGTCCCAGATTCTAGTGTCACCATGCAAAGCTTGCAACATCTGACAGGAGCTCTACCAACAGACAAGCGCAAATCCTGATGCCCTACCTTAAATTTTCTGTCTTCTCTCCAGTTAGGAACACACAAACCCCCTTGTATTCAATCAAGTGAATGGCTTCAGATGTAAGCTTTAGATTAGATATAAGGAAGAAATTATTTACTGTGAGGGTGGTGAGGCACTGGAAGAGGCTGCCCAGAGAAGTGGTAAATGCTGAATCCCTGGCAGTGCTCAAAGGCCAGGTTGGACAGAGACTTGGGCAACCTGGTGCAGTGTGAGGTGTACCTGCCCATGACAGGGGTGTTGGAACTAAATGATCTTAAGGTCCTTTCCAATCCAAACCATTCTATGATTCCATGAGTCTACCTAGGACTAAGCAAGAGAATTTATTTAGGCACTGGGCAAATATACTGGGCATTCCACTCCATTTGCCCTTTCCAATAGAGGGCAAATAGCATGCATGGGCCTTTCCTATCCCACATTATAATCCTGAAAAAAACAGCAGTAACTTCCAGTCTATAGTCAATCTCCTCTCTCCAGTCCAATATCTCAAAATACAGCAGGTAATAATAAATCCACACAATGTTTTTATGCAGTTCCTTTCTTACTGACTTACTAAGCAGTATACCTCTAGTCTGTGTTAGCAATGTGTTATTCATCATGAAGAAATAAAAAACCCCTCTTGTTACTCTTTCATTTGCATTCAGTGTGAACATCAATATTACTGCTCAGAG
The DNA here is from genome assembly GCA_026283785.1 of Coracopsis vasa. NCBI lineage: Eukaryota > Metazoa > Chordata > Aves > Psittaciformes > Psittacidae > Coracopsis > Coracopsis vasa. Next base: position 33,744 of record JANHGB010021181.1, on the reverse strand, counting down.
TCACCATGATTTTTTTCTCTCTAGCCTGAAATAAAACCTAATTATAGTACTACCATGCAAACACAGAAAAAACCTTGCATGGTCCTTCTCTCCTAAAACATCACACAACATGTGAATGTTATGAAGTGTAAGTAACAAACTATTGATCAAAAGCAGTTCTGAACTACAGCTTCAGTGGGAATGGACAATAATGAACACATTGGAAGTATCACAAGAAAATTTACATCTCCACTAAACATTAGCATAAGGGCAGAGATGAAATGACATGGCTAAACTCATGACAGCTTTTTGTGCTCGTTTGTAAATCTGGAATGTAAAAAAACCCCAGATTTGCCCTGATTTCTGAACCATTCTTCCTTTCTCCATGAAAGGTCCCATCAGCTAACAGCATATCCCAAAGACATCAAAATTCCTGCTTCCCAGTCCCTCTCAGTTACACACATTTCTCCCACCAGTGTCAGAAGTTATCTGAACCCAGATTCAACCCTGATGACTTCAGGTCAAATTCAATGAATGTTATTCTTTGTCATTCATTTTCCCAGCATTCCCAACATTCACCAACAGTCATCATGTGACCACTAGGGAACAAGAAGCTACTTACCAAGTAGCAACTAGACTTCTTCCAGATGTGCTTATACATATCTGCACATCTGCACATAACCAGCGCACAGCTTGCACACCTTTGAGTTCATAACTTGCCAAGCAGTACCTCTAATGGCAGGTCTCTCTGCTTCGCACCAATGCAACTAAAGGAGTTTTTTTACTCTTCCCATTTCTTCTCAGCTGAAAAGTGCCAGATGTAACACGTGTCACAAACAAATGGGTTGGAAGTGATCTAGGAGACATTCTCCATGTGATTCATGTAATTTTCTTCTCCCCATTTAGTGATATTCCATACTCATATTTCAATATGGGCACCTCAGAAGCATGATTTGGTTTAGTGCAAGGTAGGTACAAGAAAACTGGACAAAGACCAATTGAAGCATGAGTTTGATAAGTGCAGCATCTGCTTAGCGGGTTCCAAATACATCTTGTAGACATTAAAAATAGTCTAAAAAACCCCAGCCAGAATTCATGTCTTCAATGGACATGTACGTCAGACACCACTTATATTCTGCAGAATATGATCTAAGAATTGCAGCAAATCCACTCTGGCCACCTCTGGTCTTTGCAAGATCCATTTGAAAATCGAATTTTATGTAATAGTAAGAAGTGATCCACTCATTATAGCTTGGAACTGCAAGCAGGGTAGCTTGTCTGGTTGTCTGCTTTTACTGACATTAATGGGGGAATCCTCCAGGTAATCCTTTTCTACCTACAAGTGAAGCAAAATATCCTGTCCTTCTTGGCTAGAATTTGTTATTTTCTGTAGGTGAGGGCTGAATGCACAATGACCTGTCTACTTCGAATGTAAGTTCAGACAAGTTTGCTTAAGTCTGTCAGTCAAAGAGCTTCACCTTGAACTGAGATTGTTCACAGGAATTACGATTAGATAAAACTGTTTTCCTTTTTATGTCCTTGTTACAAAGGAGGATGAGGAGGTCACATTAAAGAATAAATTAGCAAAACAACAAACCAACCTGCATTTGGTTTGCAAAGAGCCAAAGTTGCAAGTGGACAGTTGCTGAAAAAACAACCACAGCTTATCCATTGGAAACTTTTACTTTCATTAAGATTACCTTAACAATAAGGACTTGAAGTGGAGGCAAAAACCTAAAACGAAGAAAACACAGCCTGTTTCCTTTCTGCCCTGGCACACTGCACTGACAAACAGATAAAGGGACTTTTTTAACGCAACTTTCAGTATGCTTAGATTCTGTGTTTCTCTGTTCTCTCCAATATTTTGTTTTTAACAGACAGATGAATGTGATGACTTTACTTGATTCATTGGTACTGCTGAAGTACTGACTTCTTCAACAGCAATCATAAATGGTTTCAAGATATGAAACAAGTGTTCCAGCATGGTCCATTGAGCAGAATTGAGAACAATGCCTTCCCTGGTGTCACTGCACATGATATATTTAATGATTGCTACCGTACATTCTGATCAAAAGTGCTTTTAGTCATTTACTATGTGGGACTCCATCTTGTTTATATTCTCTGAAAAGGCTGCATAGACAGTAGTAGTTCGATTCTCTGGATTCAAAACTCTGAACTGCTCTTTTATACATCAAATCCTCCCAGCTCCTTTTACTTCCTTTTATTATTACCACGTATTTATACAAATACATTAAAATAAAACACTTAAGGATTAGAAACTGTTAACTATTGGCTGGAAAAGAACATCGAGTCTGCAACAATTTAAGATTACTATAGCCATAAATGTATTACACCCCCATTCCCCTTGCAGCTGTTCATCTAAGCCACAACACACTGCTGCCATTCTCAATACCTTGAAACATTTTTCAACAAGCAATATTTAGAGCTGAGAGAGAAAAATGAACTTTCGTTTAGCAGAACATTTCCAAATTTTGGTTTCATTTGTTCAGATGAAAGCTAGTATTTTAAAAACTCCAAGAAAACAATAAATTCTAATAAATTTTGATTCTCTGAGTGTTGCATTTGTGTAAATGGCAATATTTTTAAAGAAAATAATCAATCTCAAAATTGCTAAATACTTCAAAATACCATCTCAAGCAGATATTTATGTAAATGGTGAAGTTCATTTGTGGAGACAAAGTGCTATGACATCCTGATCTTTTCCTTGAGCAAATTATTACATGTTTTTGCTTTCTTTATATCTTTATTGGGCTAACATGGCTGATCAAAAACCAAAACAAAATTTAAAATAGGGATGAGAGTTTAAATATAACCCACATCCAGTCAGGAATATTAGTACAATTTCTCATTGCAGGAAATAGCATTTTGCCCAATATTCAGCTGCTGAAGGTTTCTCTCAAGAAATTCAATAGATAAGTGATAGGACAGGAGGAAACGGCCTCAAGCTGCACCAGGGGAAGTTTATATTCAATATCAGGAAAAATTTCTTCACCAAAGGGGTTGTCAAGCATTGGAACAGGCTGCCCAGGGAAATGGACACCATCCCTGAAGGGATTTTAAGGATGTGCAGATGTGACACTTAGGGACATGGTTCAGTGGCGAGCTCGGCAGTTAATGGTTGGACCTGATGAGCTTAAAGGTATATCACGATTCTGTGATTCTATTCTACAACTGAAAACTGACCCATAGACAACAGTGTGGAATAAAGACATCTCACAGTGACCAAGAACAACTGATGTACAGGCACTCCCTATATAGACCATCTGCTGGCATCCTCTCCCTAAACCTTGCCAAGTATTACCTACATATTTCTTCTTCAGGCTTGAGGCACAACCCCAGAACATACTTCAGATCATCTCCCTACACTGTCTGCATGCTCCTGGACTGTACCTTCCAGGGAGAAGTTCAAAGCAGTCAGAATCAAGTGTAGTCAGAGTCAACTACCAGCCAAAACTTAGATTCCAAAGCATTAACACAACAAACACAACCTCACCACCGGTCCACAGAAGGTGCTTCGCTGTACCTCTGTGGCTATATTAAAATCAGATGAACTTTCAAACTGCTCACAAAAATAAGGAACAATTTTAAAACAGTTACTTTGCACCAGGGACCATGTGGGCTCTATGTCAAGCATCTTTCCCCAAGTCCTATGTGCAATACAGTATGTATCTGTTCTGAAACATGCAATGATTCAGGTAAAGTCCACTCCTCTGAGCAGCCATTCTGCAGACTATCTCATGACTTTGAGAAAAAACTTTCGTTCCATGCAAAGCAGGTCGCTTATTTCTGAATGATGGTCTCTGTCCCCAGATTATGTACTGTACCTTAATTGTGCACTTTGATAAAGGTACTTGATATCCTCAGGATTTCTCTAACCTTTATTTTAGCACACTCTGGGATAGTAACACTGTAATCAATTAAAACATGCTGATGGCACATGGGGAGCTCTAAATCTCCTATTGACAGCTCATCAAGGAAGTCAGCACTTTTTTGTAATTTTCCATTTAAATGATTCCTTAGTACAAACCAATCTCAAAGACTCTACACTGTTTGTTCACTGTCTCATGATCCTGAAATGGAGTTTACAGAATTGTATATATTTTTTATGCACCTTTTCTATATCTTTAGCTTTCTTGGTTTAGAGTTTTTGGTTTTTTGTTGGCTTCACAGAGATACACAGGCTCATCTCCAGACTAGAAAAATATCTGACAAAACATAAAGCTGAGTAATACTCATATTTTCTAATTCTGCTGTTAGCTTTTGTACTATGTTCTCCCTGTTCAGAGAACTGACGGAAAACACAGTTCACTAAAAGAACTTAATTTCATTCAATGCAACCTACAGCAGTAATTCATACACAGATATATTACATGAATTCATCCACCAATCCATTTCAATGACAAGATTAATTATATTTAAGCTTCCTAAATTGTTAGATTTAGATTTTCAGGTTAGATAATACCTAAAAGTAGTTACATATTTTTTCTGTAAGTACCATGTGACTTCCTCTTGATCAATAGTAAGTTATAGCAAATGTCAGAAGAATTCATTAAAAAATATCAGCAAAAGTTAAATTATCAATATCACAAGCAAGGCAGATTAACATTAGAAAAAACAGCTATGAAAGTTCTTTCCAAATGCTGAAGAGCATTGTACAGAACAGCCTTTCTCCTACAAGGAAACCTTATCACTGTATATCAGAAACACTTGAAAATAACAAATGCTGGTTTATTTGATATTTATTATAAAGTCCTGTATTGAGAGAGAAAATAAAGGTGAAGCCTTTTATTAGCTAAGACTCACTTTCCATGCAACTGTAGTGCTTTGACATTTGCAACAAAGCATAAGAACACAATAAATGTGATATACTGAGAGAGTCTTCCAACATACCTTTTCTATCCTTGAACTCTAAACAAGGACTCCTGTCTCCCTCTGCCATTATAGACACCATCTAAGTATTCAAATACAGTAATTTCAGATGGATTTAGATCACTGTGCAACAATGGAAATAGCTACACCTACTTCAAAACGAAGAATGTGAACTATCAGTCTAGAGGATTCACCGAGCCTTATGTAAATGCTCGGTTTCTGCTGTAAATGCAAACATTCTACATGGTGCTTGAATTCCATTTTCACTACAGAAAATAACACTTTGCGTAGATAAGAAGATTTAATTAAGCAGGAACTATTACAAAGACAAGAGCTGATATAGTAAGTGCTCTTACTTTAAGACAGAAAAAGTAATAAAATTTAAAACAGAAAAACTGAACAAATGCTGAATCCTTATTGCTTGTCTCATTATCTCTAATGAAGTCTTTAAACCCCCAAACCAGTCAAACTAGGTTTTTTAACTCAATATGGTAGCTTCTCACTTAAAATAGCTCCTCTACACATTTGCCTTTTTATATAGAAAGTTATATATATATGTTTATATATGTTTATATATATATAAACTTATATATAAGTTTATATATATGCTTACAATGAGACTTCATATGAGTACAGAGTAATTTAACAATACCTGAGCTCTTCGTGCTTCATCGCATAGCGGGAGGACAGAAGGTCTAATGGACATGGTGTTGAAGGAGAATGGCTTTCTACTTCTTCTTTCAACACTGCTTTTTTCCACACATAATTCTGCAAAGGAAAGAAAAGAATCATTGTAGTAGAATTTGCACTTGAACATTTGATCAGAATGTATGAGAGGAGATATCTGTTATTGGCAGACATTTTGAAAGAGTTTCCTATCTTTAGTGAGCATGTTGTACCACAGCTAAAATAGTAGTCAGGCTAGGTGACCAAATATCTATTAAAATTACAATTTAAAACAATTCCAACTCCATGAAAATCTCAGACTGAAGACACAAACAATATTTTTCTTATGCAATGAAGCCAGAAATTCAAACTAAAAATCTAAAAAGATATAATTTACTTATATAAACAAACCTTACATACACAACCAAGACTCTACGTCACTTCTTATCCTCATTCTTAAAACCACATATTTTACAGAAAAATAGAAACAAAGGCAGATTTTCTAATTACTGTAGAATATATTATCAGGGTCAAACACACATAAAATCATATTGCTGATTAAAAGATGGGTTACATTTTCCAGTTGTGATTCCTATTGCTACTCCGGTTAGACTTAATAACCTTAGAGCTGCTTAAAGCCAGAGTCACAAGATTTGTCAATCTATCCATGATTTTTTCTGCTCATTTTGATTTCTGGATTTTTCCCCAGGAGAGGTTTTTGTGGTGTCACCTTGCTTTACTGCAATGATTTCACATGAAGATGAGGTCACCAGAGTGAGGAGGTGCTGCCAGCCTTACAAGGAAGTATGATATTTATTGTAAGCTTTAAACGTAACTCCCAAATAAAAGCTCATACTGGGAAGGTCAAGTCTAGCAAAATTCTAGTGTGTAGGTTCATGAGTGACTTCAGTCACAATCCATGACCGCTGAACAGGTCTGTGTTTTTGGAGATATGTAACAGAGATAAGATAAAAAAAAAAAAGGATATTATAGACTATCAATAAGCTGAACCAACTTTATTGCTTCTGATAGAAAACTCTCTCAGGGTTTACAGAACCTTAATAACTATAACCAATGCAATCTTCATGGTACAACACAAAATGTATAACAGTACCAGAAGATTTCCCAGAGCACAATTCCTGCATGATCATAAATTCTCAGGGAAGTAATTAAGTGGTTAAACTTTGTTGGTCTTGATGAAATAGTCCCACAAGGATACTCTAATGAGCAACAAATAGGAAGAAACGTGTCCCAGTTCTCTTCCCTTTTTCACTGGTATATTTGTTGTGCTTTTAACTGCTTCTGATGTACAAAAAGGTAAAAGCAGTAATCAGACAATTGCAGACTGTGGCTAGCCCAGTGCGTGCATCTCATGAATTCACTGTTGTCTTGAATTCTGATTAGTGAGGACATACGAAAAGCTTTAATTCTGGGCAGTATCATCACACCAGCCTTCCTGGATTACTATGTCTATCTGCATTTCTTACTCGATGACTCTGTGTTATAGGTAATAATAGTTACTTTGAGAAAGATCAATTGGTCCCAGTGATCCTATAGACTCAGGATGTAAAGCCTGTCGATACAAACCACCACATTAGCACTGCCACAGTAAAGATGATTAGTGCCAATATTAGTCCACAGACTTTATTTTAAATCTTTAAAATATTCCAAAAATGTTCCAAATATCCTTGCTACTTAAACATCAACTCATACCTTTTCTGGGAGTTCTAAACATTATTTTAGGAGTTTGCCCAACTCTGAATCTTAAACAAGGTCTTCTACCTGTCTTAATGGCCATGTAATATTTTCTACTTCAAAATAGCTTATTTAACTGGCTGTGTCAAATCTCTTCATCAAAACACACAAAATGTTACTAAATTCTTTAATATCAGGGACTTATGTTTTACTTTATACACATTACTTACGATTACACAGCACTATTTGACACAAACAAGATATTATCTGTGAAGCATACATTTTGCCATGTAAAAAATCCATTAAAGCAATTTTTCAGAGAACAGTTTAAATATACTGCTCCCAAGGTAAACTCCTTTGTTATAACATAAATAAGAATTTGCAAAAGCTCCTAAGCAATAATTTGCCGCCTTGCAAGGTTGGCTTGGTATCCAGTTGTGCAGTAGTTCTAGCTGTAACACATTTAATTTCCAACCTACAAGATGACATCCTCAATAAACTTTGTCCTTAACTCTCATTCTGAGAGTCACCAAATTCCTGCTACATATTCAGCTGATTGGACGGAAAAAACAACACAAAAAATAAATATCTGGGCATAGGTATTAACAAGACACTAACTAGAGGCTACACCAGTTCTTTGGGGTTCTGAACAATTGAGTGATCTGGAAATGGTTCAACTGTAATGACCAGGAGAAGGGCTGTGAGAAATCTTTTAACGCCCTGTGAATCAAGCCCAATGTAGTGCGAATTCTCCAAAGTTCCCATCACGGAAAAGCATCACACCTGGATAATCTCAACAAGCTTTCATACCAGTATTGCCCATTCCAATGATTCCACTGAAAATCTCCATCAACTTTTGGTTGTGTTTTGTAAAACAAGTGAGGAGGAAAGTTACATAAAGAAGTGCATATTAAGAAGCAGGAAAGCAAATAGAGATAATATTCTAAAATGCAGTGGAATTTAACTCAGTACTTCTGAAGTTCTGATGCTCAACAATAAGGGCTATGTTGCTGTGGGAGAGAGAAGGAACAGAACAGATCTCTCTCTCACATGGTGTTAGCACTGGCTAGTGGGTAACATGCTGACACAGCCCATCTGAGCACACAGCTAACTTGTTCAGCAAACAGCTCTACCTGCTCCTTGACTTTACTGCCCAACCTCTCTCCTGAAATCCATCCAGAGTCTCTCTGCAATCCTCAGTGGTAGCTGAGCCCTCCTTCGTATAAGTCAAGTTCATTTCCTCATATTTTGTAAATAAGAAAACTGTTCGCATAGATCTCTGTTCCAGATTAGTGTAATAAAGAAGAATAAAAGCTTGTTCCCTTTTCTGGTCTGCAGGAAGCTGAAGTGATAGAATACACCTGGAGAGTTTCTCTGCAGAAAACATAACATAAAACTGCAATCACCTTTGATGATGGAAGCGGTAAATAAGAAAGAATTCTCAGTCTCCTAATTAACATGAGAAATGTTTGCATTTCTTCAAATATGCTATTGCAATGTGACTAGCAAAATCAGGAGAGGAAGACTGAAGAGTTGAATATTCTGACAGTTTAATAGGAATTTATTAGTAGAAAGTACTGCTGCATCATCCAGAGAATTCATCACAGACTGACAACATAAAAGTACCTAAGTTCTAAGTGTATCCTGAGAGTCAGTTCATTTCTTTATTTTTTTTCTCCCTGCAAATTAAAGTAATATTTATAGCATGTGCTTTCAGCACAGGTTAACCTGTCTATTTGTCTATCAGTTTTGCAGCACTATGTTCATTCACGTACTACTACTTGTGCAGCCATCAAGTAAGTTATAGCACACCATCTTTGTGTGAATACATACACTTAGAGGAAGATTAGAGACTTACCAATGTAGATGACTAAAAGCTCCACAACACTAAAGAAAATCTGTATTATCTATTTAAAAATATAACCTCACGGGGATAGAGAAATTTTATCTTGAGGCCAAAACATGCAATTTAAATTTTTTTAGTTATAAGAAACCCTGTTCCAAGACCGATTGTGAGATTAAAACATTTAATCTTTTTGACCACTGGAAGTAACCATCTTTGTAACAACATCAGATGAACAGAAAAACTCCAAACTTTTACAACATTCTGATTTTCAGATTATTTTTTTTTTTAGATTCTAACCTCCTGCCATGAACACCGTGGAGCTGGGGCAGTCCATGCTGCAGTGCCTCCTTCTATTTTTGCCGCTGTATCTTAACTGAACAAAGCAATTCTCCTGGAACACACTTTAAAACCTCACTACAATAAACAGGTAGGAATGATGACAGTTAGAGGAATATTACTAAAGCAAATAGAGAAACCCTTCAGATCTCCAGGATGTTGAGCCTAGACACCGGATTCAAATCAAGCTCAGGTCACAATCCCCTTTAGATCTTTCCATGTCTTTTAAAGCCTCCTCATCAACACACACAAACAGGCCAAGACAAAACTGTTCTTTTTTATACCTAACATATGTCTTGATTCTGTATGATTCTTTTAATCTACCTATTATATGTATTTTTTTTTTTGAGGGGTGGTAGACTTCTCCTCTCATGACTTGTGCACAGTAATCTTTTCCACAGGCAGAACTGAGAGTGAAGCACAGTTTAAAGTCTGAAGAATATTAGGGATGTCCAAAGAGGGTCAGTGGACTCATCGGTCACTTAAGCTCAAACAGCATTAGAGCAGTGTATTCTGTTAATTTTGTTAAGTAGCTAGAGCTGCAGGATACAAAATTCACAACATTGAGCCAGTGGCAGTAATGTGATAAAAGATTTAAGGGCTGGCCTGGTGGGGAGAGAGAAGGCAAAGCTTTTAAACCTCAATTAATGGATAAAAGAAAACCATCTTTAACATTCCAGTTGTCTTTGCTTTATTGTATTGAATACGAAAGACAAGATTTTTACTTGAGGTCTCTGATGATGTAAGTAAATGCTGAGCTGTCAAAACACGTTTGGAAAAGCTTCTATGAGAGAGGGAGGTAAAACACCCTGTTTGACCATAGTTTTATAATTAGGTAAAAGTTAGCTAAAAATCCCATCTGAATAGGCTGCCTCTTTGTTTTACCAACTGACTTGCTGTGAGGATTAAATGCCAGACTAACCCCTAACAAAGTTGTAAATCATTAAATACACCAACAAAACCCAACTTTTTTTTTCTGGGATATTTATATATTCCCATATTTCTTTAAATTTCATTAAGATTATAGACATAATTTGCAGCCAAATGGCAGTTACAGCTCTCTGTTTCACAGCAGCCACAGAGCTGAGGATCGCTGCTGCCACGTTGCTTCCTTTGTATTACAATTCTGATATACAATTCTTTGTATTACAATTCTCATGTAGTATTTTAAATTCTTTTTTTTCCTCTTTTCTCTCCCTCACATACACACATACATCCCATTAAAACAAATGGAGTTAGGAAGTTCAGCCACCAAAGTCAGCAACACCAGGCTTCAGTGGGGTCAAGAGGTTTTGCCAAGATTTTACCCAGTGCGCTTGTCAAGTGAATTTCCAAACAAGGATGGACTGATGCAAGTTAAGTTAAATGAATATTTAAGCATTTTGCTGAAAAGGGACCACTAAACAGGAAAGGAAGGAGCAAACAGTACAGTAAGTTTTCAAAATTATAGTCTTTTGAGGTCCCTAATCCCAATAGTATATATAAAATTATATGTCACAAACACATAACTTTAATTTACCCTTGACTATATAATGATATCAGGTATTAAAGGATGAGTTTGCAAGTCACTGTCCAGGTTTGAGAGCTTATTGCTGATGACCATTATCACCTTTCAGACTGTTCACAACTGTGTTCAAGGATGGGAAATCCAAACTCACCTATGTGAATCTTCCCTTAAAAACTAAAGCATCAAACTTACCTAGTTTAAACTTCTTCCCTAAATAAGAGCTATCTTCCTATTTCATAAAACAGGCTTAGTAACCAGAACAGTATTTTTCCTGGTCAGGCAGGTAAGGTGTTCTGTATTTCTCAGTTTCCCAAGCTTGCCTTGCTACATTTCCACACTGCATTGCTATGTAATGCTCTTCTAAAACGAAATGTTCAGACTGCTTACAGGCTTTGAACTTAGCACACTTTCTTCCCTCTTTAGTTATAAATAAATACATATCAAGGTGGCAGCTGTTAAAGGAGGTGCCAGGTGCATAAATCAAACAGACAGAGACTAGAGGGGAAAAGGCCTCAAATGATAAATAATTACCAATTCTACAGAGCTTGATTACTGCAGAAGTAAAGTCTGATTAAAACAAGAGCAGGATTAAGACAGAGACCTAAGCCAATTAAGAAAAAAAGAAAAAAGGAAGGGGGGGAGGCAGAAAAAGGCAACTTTGGCTTCAGCACTGAGCTGAGTCGCAGGGATCCACCTGAGTCTCTGGGATCCACCCTTCTGCCCAGGAGGAGATGAGCCCTGTACCTCCTGGACACCCTTTGCTCATCTGCAGCCTGGGTTTTAACAGCCTGCAAAGCTCTGTAAAGGGTCAGCATGTTGGTTATTTCACAGATTTTTTCATATCACGTTTATTGCTCTAGTACTCAAACTCTCTCCAGTAATGCACTAAAATGCCCAATACAGAATCATGGAACGCTTTGTGTTGGAAGGGACCTTAAAGCTCACCCAGTTCCAACCCTCTGCCACATGCAAGGACACCTCACATTAGACCAGGTTGCTCCAAGCCCCGGCCAAACTGGCCTTGAACACTGCCAGGGATGGGGCAGCCACAGCTTCTCTGGGCAATCTGTGCCAGCGCCTCAGCACCCTCACAGGGAAGAACTTCTTCATAATGTTTAATTAGGAAATCTCCCCTCTGTCATCTTAAAGCCATTCCTTCTTGTACTGTCACTACATGCCCTTGTAAAAAGTTCCGCTCCAACACCTAAACATAATCACGGATCAGTCTCTGTTGGAGTAAAGTAACTCTTACAACTCGCTTTTCTGAGACAGGCTAGTTATTTTGTAGGGGTTTTTTAACTCCCTCCTCCTTTTTATTCCCTGTTAAGGAATTTCACAATAAATACTGACACAGATAAAATTGTTTTCTACTCCGTGATTTAATGGGAACACATTTTCTAGTAAGTTCTTCAGCATTTTAGACTTCTCTCAGTGATAATTTATTGTAATTGCTTACAGTTGAATCAGAACACATCTTTTCAAATGCAATGTTTTTATACACTGTCAGAAGTTTAATATTATAGTTTTAAAGGAATGAATCTGAAGCATTCAACTTCACTTGGCTTTTCTAATACTGAACCAATAAAGTAAAATTACAGCACTATGAATATTTTTAGTCAAGAAAGGCTCTGAATAACCCAGATGTGTCTTAGGACAACAGTTAGCTAAAGGGATGAACAGAATTGCTGATCTTAGAAAGACAGATAGATGCTAGAATTCGAGAACATGATTCTGGAAACTCTGGCTACAAAACAAACAACATGATTTAACAGGATTTTCAAAAGCAATTGATATTAAAAAGCAATTAATGAAAAACTGCTCTGTGATCAGCTTTTTCATTTCAGACTACTCATTTGGATTCTTTAACCCAACCTATAGGTATTATGCTCTTGACCAAATTCTAGAGATAGAGAGGGATAGCTGATAAAGCCTGACATATCAGTTCACATAAGGATGCATCATTAGCCCAATTTAATTTTATTGCAGATAATCATACAGTCAGTGGATCATGAACTTTATGTCAAAGCACTGATTTTCATGCACGTGATGCCACAGTTGTAGCAGCAAGACATGATCACATTCTTTGAACTTGACAGTCGTACAACACCTCTCAAGCCCACAGATAAATTTGAACTGTGTTTGAGCAAACAAGTGATTAAAGCTCAGGATCATATTTCAGAGAGACAACAGGGAAAAAAATCCCCCAAAGCAGTGAAATACAGAAGGGCTTAGGAGCTGCCCAGAGCAAAAGAACGGATTGCTACAACGAGAGCTAGGTCCACAAGTCTGATACCCAAAATGTACAGACCTCAATTTTCTCTCATGAAAGACAAGGTGATTCTGCAGAAGTAAAAGAAAAATGCTGAAAGACAAATAAATATTGCATTGATTTGTGGAGGTACCTACCTCTACATTCTGAAATTCTCACCACATCTAGGTGCAGAGCTCCCTAGCCTTATGAGACCTCGAATCAACGTTATCATGGAAGCCTTGTAACAGCCTGGTTACAAACATTTGGATCTCTAACTGGCACCAGAATATATCCATTTGCTGGAACATCTTGGTTGCATTTCTCCACTACTAAATCCACATCCAATACCAATACAGGGACATTACAGACATCCCAGCAGCCCTTTTTGCATTAAGCTATAAATGTAGACTTTTTTACTAGTGTCTTTATAGATATTTGAGTATCCAACATAAAATATTCCATTACAAAGGGGAAAGCTAATATGAAGCTGTAACACAGCACAGCAAGGGCAATGATCAGGCAAAATTATGAAAGATATATAAATAAATTTGCTTTTTCGCTCTGAAAGGTTACAGCACCTACAAGCATACGATCCGTAATTCTCCCATTTGCAGCACTGACTGCAACATTTACTGATCCGTGTTACTACCGCGCTCAGTTTAGGAAAGATGAGCTAAACTCATGCCTATTGCAGATAAACCATAGTCTGTGAGACAAAGATCCAGAGACTTATCTGATATTTTGATACTGTTTTCTTAATGCTGGACTGGCAGAGTCTTTACTTCAAAGGAACAGGTTCCACTGAAGATACTTCCTGTGATGCTTTGCCTGGAGTCTCAGCCGAATAGAAATCTTTATAACCACATAAGGATTTTATGACAGATGCCTACAGAAATATGCACACATATACAGTCAAAGGAGAGCTAAAGCAAATCAGCTTCATGGTACCCCAAAATCCTGTTGAGGTTTAAATACTAACATGTCTGTGTACATTAAAAAGGCAGCTAAAAAAGGTATCTCCCAAGAATTAGCTGAAACATTTCTAAATTAAAAAAAATCCAAAACAAAACCAAACCAAAAAAACACCAACCCAGAATAAGCTCAATCATGCTTTGTCAGTACTCTGCTCCATGGAACAAAACACAATGCCCAGCATCAATATAAAATCACAGAATCATGTTATCATTTAGGTTGGAAAAGACCCTTCAGATCTTGGTGGTAACTTGAACCCTTACAGTACAGAAGCCTTGCAGTAACATGTGCCATGGATCAATCCTTGCAACCCCTGCTTCCATCATACTCCTTTATGCTGGAATTTATAACGAGAACATTATGGGATTGGTAATGCTATCTCCACTCTAGTGGGGTAGTAAGTGCAATTTATCTCTAGCTCCCTTCTACATTTTTATCCCACATGCGCCTGGATTGACTGGCATACAAGTACACAGTGGGACAAATCTTCTGTACTCTAACAGACAAACAGCTGTAATGGTTGCATACAACAAAGCAGCAAAACAACTGTAAAGAGAGCACCAAATTTTCCAGAGGTACAAAGTCAGAGTTACACCCAAAGGTAATTTGTTCAAAATGAATACTCTGAAGTTCAGTAGTAATTCCCACTATATATTTAGTTGAAAGGAAACCCAAGCAAGCACAATCTGTGAGTGTGAAGTGAAATGTATTAATTTACAACACAACTAAACTGAGTAGCCATATTATCCTGAAGGCAGCCTGCCGGCTCAGGAAGGGTCGGAAGTAAATAAATCATATATGACTGTGATAAATGATCAGTGCAGGATGTGTCAGAGTGCAGGCCTGATCAGTCATCATGCTGAAATGCACTCAGCTACCATGGGAGGTTTGGGGGCCTGCAAATATATAATAGACTCTTGTTAGTGTCAGAACTGGGCAGATTATTTGCCATGAATTAATACAGAAGCAGAGCTTAGCCTACTTCATGTTTCTGAATGATGAAAAGGCAGGTAGTGCTTTTTTCTAATGTGCTTGCTAGTGTTGTCCCACTTTTTTTTCCCCAGAATTGTAAATTCCAGTAATTTCTCCTATGGTTACCTATTAACAATAGGTCACGAATAGTTTAACTCAAGACACATCATTTATTTTATCCTCAAAGTCCCAATGCTTCCTGCTGGTGTTAACAAAAATTCATACTAAGAACACTTTCAATCCAAAATAAACCATCATTAAGATAGCCTATGTGTCAGAAAGATCTATTTACTAGGTGAATGGATCCCTCTCCTTTTACGTTCCCAAACTCAGTAATGTTTGTGTCACACTTGGGATCTTTGTCACACATTGAATAGCCCTGACAGGTGCAGAGACATTTGACTCTCCATTCCATGCTTGAAGGCATGTGCACAAGTACAGCTTTTTTCATTTTTTTTTTTTTTA
The DNA here is from genome assembly GCA_026283785.1 of Coracopsis vasa. Taxonomy (NCBI): domain Eukaryota; kingdom Metazoa; phylum Chordata; class Aves; order Psittaciformes; family Psittacidae; genus Coracopsis; species Coracopsis vasa. The sequence goes on along the minus strand of JANHGB010021181.1, from coordinate 18,165 downwards.
TTAAAAAGAGATTAACAAGAAAAACTGTCAAACCAGAAAAAAAAAACCACTTATCATCAGAATGAGCACTGAGAAAACCCAAACCAGGTGACATTTCACAAAATTCACATAAACATCCATAACAAAAGTAGAATATAAACTGCATTTACCTAAATAAATCACAGGGTGCATTAACAAAACAGCAGTTCTACCATGCTTGGGCTGTGGCACAACACCCCATCCTGAGAGCTGTGTGCAGCTGTAGCGTATAGCCACTGATGTGTGTGCTGCAGACTCTGGTCTGTACCACCAGTTCAGGTATGCTGTAGTGCCAAATAAGACACTACCATGCATCAGAGCACTTGTGTCAGAAAACATGAGATTGAGGCGGGGGGCATGGGACAGACAGACAAGGGTACTCAGCTTCCCAGTTCTCAACATAAGATTTACCAAATTTGCCAGATATGCTAGAGACTAATACCATGGGACCGTGTCTGCTCGGTGGATAATTCTGGTAGGAGACCTCAGCTCACATTTGCAATCTCTTCTCAGCCCCAGTCTTCCTAGAGGTCTACCAGTTCTCCTTCTCAGTACCCTAACCTTAACTGAGCCAAGACTAGCACCACAGGCTGCACACAGAATGTATCTAAGAGCAGCCCTTGTCTGACATTGGCAAAGTCACTCTCGCTTTGAGGCTCTCATTTTCCTTCTCTGAACACCTAAGCGTGAGCCAAGTCTAACCGCAATCCTAGAGACAAAAGCCTACACTAGGCATAACTGTTCTGTTTACACTGATTCTTTTAAGAACACCAATTCTGAGTAACATCATGTGTTCTGGAAGAAGAAAATAAACCAAATCCTCTAACAGAGGTCAAAATCATTACAGTTTGTGACACTTTTCACCTGCAGTTAGGCATTCAGGTGATGTTCAAAGCTAAGACTGTACAGGCAATTTGTCTAAGAGTAAGTAGTTCATACTTGACTGGAACATCTCTGAGCTCCCTTCCTTCTGCAGAGCTCTTGTCTCCTCTGAACCTCAATCTATAGGCTGGACTGAAGCCACACAACAGTCTGGTGCTCTCTGTGAAGGAGCACACAGGCAGCACTTCAGCTGGTTGTCAGATACATTCTCCCTTGTATGACTCAGTTTTTTTCTCCTTAAACCCCAAATCTTACTGTAAGCTGAGACAACAGCCATGGGACTCCCCAGTCCCCATACATAATTGTTTCCTAGAGTGGTCTAGTTGCACTCTTGCTTTGCTGCAGTGGCATCTCTTTTTCCCTGCTCTTGGTATGTATCTGAGATTTATTGTTCTCAGAAGCCTCACTCTAGTCTCGTCCCCAAGCACAGCCTGAGCCCCAGGCCAGCAACTCAACCTGTTTAATCAGCACTGAGTGCACAGTTCCACTAAGAGCTGTCAGGTTACCTTGGCAGCCCGCTGAGCCCCACTGTTACCCGGTGTCCTGATCACTGTTTTTTCAGCACGTCACTCCACTGGCTGCTGTTGTTCATTTTACCCCACGGGATCTCAAAAGGAAGACACTAAGCCCTCTCTCTTCTAAACACTGTGATGCTGGGCAGGTTATTGACACGTGCACTGTGGCTGTCTGCCTCTGGCATCCTTGCCAAGTGCAAGAAAAGTAATTCACAAAGACTTTATAGGTGTGACTCAATAAAATTCTCAGGAGAGTGCACCTCTTTGGGACCCTGGAAGAACCAGCTCTTGTTCGGCATTTGAATACATTCACGACATCTTACTTCAGGATTGCAGCTGAATGATGTGGTTTTATTTTTAATCACATGAAAATATACATAAAGGCTGCTCAAGTTCCACCTTCAATCAACCTTTACCAGGGTACCAGAAAAAGAACCACAAACAGATCTGTACATCTGTCATGGTGTCTTCTTGATTAATAATGCTTTAGAGTAAATTTTCTCTACAGTTTATCAAACTTATTATTATCATTTGATTACAAATTTCTCCCTTCACTTTGATACTGTTGGCAGAATGAGAAAGTTAGGGCCATAAAATTAATTAAAATCTTAATTATGTGGATTCTTCCTTCCATTCTGCAATTAGATAAAGCAGTAAGTTATCATCATCCCCATTAAAAAAAAAAAAAAGCAAGACTAAGAGTAAGAGAAGTAAGAAAGAGAGACCTACCTAGCAAGTGATGGGAAAAGAAAAAGGATTTGACTTTCATGGTAGATATGTGGGCACATAGAGCTATATATCTTGTAGAAACAGCTAATGTGAACACATTACCAATTTGACAAGACCTAGCATAAAACAAAGGTATGAATCCATTTGTCTTAGATGCCATCACCACTACTGGGCTTGGTTTATATTCCATGTATCCCTGAAGTTCCAAATTATTTAGACCTGGGGTACTGAAATGTATGAAACGTATCAGAGAAAACAACATCCCAAACCTTTCCTTCTAAGTTAATATGAAAGAGGGTGGTTTAATCCCTTAGGGAACAAAGCAGAGAGTCAAAACTCATCAGAATATTTTTTCTATTTCTCACCTGGGCTAAAAGCTGGAAATGCTACAATGAATAGTTTTACTACCTCTTGTGACCAAACTGAAAGCCTCTGAGAGCCATTAGTCTTGATGCTGGCTAAAACTATCATTTCCAGATGCCAGCGATAAACCGAGAAACTCAGTTTTTGTTATTAGAAAATAAAAATGTGTCTAAGCTGTCATATCGAGTACAGACCATGATAACATGATCAATGGCAAACAAAATAATGAGAAAAATCATTACTTTAAATGAAATTGTGACATTGATGAAGAATATTAATATTAAACAGATATTAAACATTGCTAAAGGAACTGGACTGAATGCTCAAATGCAGTATCCGATATTCAACAAGTAACAACAGAATATAAAAATCATACAATGCCACAGACTGGGTGGAGGTAGGAGCAAAGCTATGACAAGGGGATTAGTTTCCTGCAGTAGCAGGGTATTTGGTAGGCAAAATTTCCAGATCATCTCCAACTGCACCCCTTTTCTGCAGAAGAACAGAAAAAACCTGCAATAGCACAAGGTTATGCACAAGGCATAACAGCACAGCACATTATCCACTTGATCCTTATTTGTCTTTTCCTGCAGTCAGTGTTTGGTGTTTCCAAGTTAGACAGAGGAGGACAAACAGTCAACCCAAAGACTACAAGATGTGAAATAGTTTGTTGCTCATTTTTCAAGTATATGTTGCAAACCTCAAAAGCTTAATACAATAAAATGGGGTGCAGACAAATGGAATTTTAGTCTCTTTTTAAACCCCACTGTTGATACCAACATGCTAGGTGCCTGAGGAGTTATATCCCACTCTCAATTTTCTCCTTGTAAAAGTATACATTTTGTGTCACAAAATCCTCTCTATACACTTGGCAAGATGATGGCAAGAGGAAATACCATTGTACATTGCCAAGATGATGGCAAGCTGAAATGCTGTTTGTAAGTCACAGTTTTCTCTTGCATCAAATTGATAAGGAAAAGAAACAAGTGATGATATGGAAATTAAAGTGAACAATTTACTAGCTATTAAGAAAAGGTGTTCAGTTGTAGTTTTAAACAACATTCAGTAAACACACAGACAGATCTCAGTGACTGGAAGGAAGCACTAAACTCATAGGACTAACCACCCCCCAACAATTCCCCCTGCTCTGAACCTTTTAGGGTTCACACGCTGATAACTAATAGTCAGCTAAGAGGCTTTAGAAATGTAGATTAATGTTTCATGCCCTAGGGAACAAGCATATCACCAGCTGTGCTGAGAAACTCTTTTCCCTTCTAGGGAACAGAATTACAGAATCAGTTAAGTACCTTACGCTTTCTTAGCTATAAGCCCCCTCGTACAGGCACCCAGCAATAACTTTTACTGGAGTAGGTGAGCAACGGGTCTTCATTACAACACCAATTACCCACCAGTATAGTACAAAATAAACATGCTACCAGCATTCCAGCCATGCTACTCTTATTCCATTTAACTTTATCCATTAAAAAGTAGCACTTATTTTCTAGATGTGGTCCTTGGCAATCGTGAAATGACCATGAAACAGACCATGCTTGCAATCACACACCCCAGTGCTCCCCAAAACAAACCACACCCCCAAGAGCAAAAAGCCTGTTTCAGGACTCCGACCAGCACCTTCCTTTTGTCATACAGGGATGGAAAACAGAATTAAGTTCCAAAGCTACATTCATTATTATGGTCATAGCTATTGCAGCCAATTTTTGTTGCAACTTAAACTGAACATGCACCCATGTGATGAGAGATATAATGAGATTTTTAACAGAGGGCTGCATCTGAGTGCTTGACAAAAAAAGATTCAGCTTGGGTACAATGAGCTGTCATTTATTTCCATTTGAGTCTAGCAAAGGTTGTCCTACACAACTGTGAAACAATTTTACACTTTTTAAATGTATTAGCTTTGAGCTGAAACAATAAATAAACTATTTATTTGGCTTTTTCTTTTAGTATCTCAAAATGGATTAACAAGGGTGTGTAGATGTGTACAGAGTATTCCATCACAGAGAACAATTTTTTGATGGCAGGCTAATGGGATTGCAAAGGGTTATTTTGCTGGAGAGGAGATTTTTCAGATGCATTCTCTCTAATGAAGGTTTTGTTCCTCACTTACAAAGTGTTTTCTGCCTTTCCTTTTCACCCCTTTTTTTTTTTATTTCTTCTGTTAAACAAGTCAGGGAAAGGTGAATTGCCTTGGAGAGCCGTGTTGTCACTGGACTAAATTAAACCTTAAAAGATCAAAGCTTTCAAAATCATGCTGAGATCAAACTGGGATCTTTGGAAGACTTAGGGGGAAGGAAAAACACTGATCTTTATGGTTTGTGTGTGAACATGTTGCTCTTCAGCTCCTGAAAATATGCAGGACTACACTGTAAAAAACAACCTCCAGTGACAGCAGAGTAGCTTTTAGGTAAATCCATCTTTCCTGAGAACAAGGGAAATTCACCTCTGTTCCAAGAGTCCACAGGTCCTGTCCTGGCCACGTGAGCTGCTCATTTAATTCTCTAATGGCCCAGGGGTTGTGCTATAAATTTTATCATCCCATGTGACCTTCTAAGTCTCTTCCCCTATAAAGATTGCTAAGAATAAAAGAATGTTAAGATAAATAAATAAATAAATTCTTCCAAAGCAGTGGAAAAAACTGTTATTAAGCCAAAATACCTGTTTATCTTCAGGTACTCAAAAGCATTCTTGACCCTAATGGATTTTAATGGTCCATGGGGCCTAAAATTACTTTTCTGAGGTCTGATAATTGTCTACCTATACCTTCTTACTTTCCTAGTAGTGGTGCATCTCCCAGCCAGCTGAGATAACTCCTGATCTTCCAGACCTAACAGGAAGGCCAGGTGTCCTTTCAGTCAGCTTTTACTGCAGCGACTTTAGCGAGGTCAAGTTATGCTAGCTTTAAAATGAATGACTATGTTTTACTACATGGAAGGTCCAGTTGTGCAAGAACAGAAGCTGCCTGTCCATAAAGGTAAAACAACAAAGATTATAACAATTAATTTTTATCATCATCATACCTGGAAACTCACACCCCCAAACTAAAAAGGTATGTGCTCTTAGGCAGGTACAGGAGACAGAGAAACCTTCCATGCCGCTGACTTTCAGCCTTTCCTACCAGCGCCTGCCCACAGCACCTATTGTGTTAAATTGCTTCTTGACCTGATGGCCTGGCCTTTGTGCGTCTGCCAGCAGCCAGACCTCAGTTTGTGCTGTTGAGCTGCTGATGACACATCAGCTGAGGTCCCTTCAGGTTCCCAGCCCCTCTTATTGCCATTCCACCCACCATATTTCTGAAACCAATGTGGGTACTGCATCCAGCGATACCATCACAGCAGCCCCTCTCACACTACAGATTTTACTGGCCTTCAAGAATCTCGGGATGTCTTTCCGAGCACCATCCCTGGCACCAGCAGGTTCCCTACCTAAGAGTGCAGGGTCAATCAGAAGCAGGATTTCCCTGCCGGTTGTATTACACAGAGAGTGCTCGGGTGCAGGGGAGGGTCTTCACAGCACCCACACCTGCCGTACACAACTCTGAAAAAGAGGTAATTGCAAAGATCACCTGTTTGTTTTTTCCCAAAGGACTATTTTGGGTTTATATTCTCTTCGCCCTGGTGTCAGAGGAGAGCACTGACACAGTGTTAGAAATCTGGCCTCATTTGCCCTAAGAGGTGACTTCACCTGCAGCAATTTCCTTCATGCCTGACAGGCTAAATGGATCTGCTATGTCCATTTTCAGGCAGTAGCTGTGATGATTAAACCCTCCTTATAAAGCCCGTTGTCTCTCAGCAAGGTATTGAGGATACCACCTGGCAGATGTTTTTTTCAAGTTGCAGACTGGTAGGAGATCCAAACAAACAAAATCCCCAGCCACCTAACCTAGCATTTATTCCTACTTTGAATGGGCAGCAGCAATAGTTATAAGAAACTTGTGACCACAGGTATCACTGCTGTTTGGACAGCCTCATGTATTTTTACATACATATGTGAGAAAATTGGTGGGAAAACTGCTGCAAATGTAAAGGCACTAGATGTACATAAGGGCAAAAGATTTAGATTTCTAAATGACAGTGCCAAATGAATCAGATTTCAATGCTGTACAGATGCACAAACAGCATCAAGCCAAATGTCTGTCTTCACCATATCCATAAGCCTTTTCCCTCAAAACCTTTATTCTTAGAATTTGTTTTCCAGCGTGACTATTTAAACATAGTTTTTCTCTGGGATGTCCTTTAAAGAAATCAGGATGGCAAACACTACTAGATTAAGTTAATTCTTTACAATATTGAGGCAAAAGAAGTGCAAAGCGAAATATCCATTAAAGCCCTCAATTTTTCATTATCTGGTACTCACAATCAACTTAAACCATTTACAAATAATTATTTAGACTTTACAATAACAAAGATCAGACAATTTGTACCAAGAAAAAAAGATTATCTTCATCAAGATATTTCAGTAAGATCCTCAGTGCATTCAAATTACCATGAAATTCAGTACAGTATATGGAGTGATCACATTTCACAACATTGTAGCAGATGTTCTAAAGGGCATTCAGAGATCTAGCAATGTCAATAAAGAATTAAAAGCATATATGGTATTTTAAGGAGTAATTCACTTACCTATGTTAAGAATAGGGCAGCAGTTACAAAATTCTTCTATTTCACAAAGCCATAAACTGTAATATTGACCAGATTTAACCACAGTTTTACTCAAAATAACTGTATCACTGTTCTGGTTTCAGGTGAGATAAGAGTTAAATTTATTTCAATTATTAAACTGTTCTTATCTCAGCCCACAAGTTTTCTTACTTTTACCCTTCCCAAATTCTCCCCCATCCCACCAGTGGAAGAGCGAGCAGCTCCGTGGTGTCTAGTTGCTGGCTGGGTTAAACCACAACAGTCACACTGAATGTGTTTCAACCCTAAAATGTTTTAATGTCACTTGAAGAACAACATCTAAATGCAGTACTCTCCACAGGTAAAATAGAAATCCACAGTATCTGTAGCAGAATATTGGGGACGCAGAAGGGGGAGCAACTGGATCAGCTCAGTATTTCTCAGACTTCAGCAGATATATTTTCTGCATCCAAAAGCACCAAAATTGTATTATGTTTTATTACAATGAGTCCACAAATGAGTCCAACAGAATGATAAATCCGAGTATCATTCATGCATGAATGTTACGGCAAAGCAGAATGAGAAATTATTTGACATACAAAATACAATAGATGGAGCATATAAAAAGGCAGGATTAGTCTGGGATTTACTCACAGTCCACCTGAACTATGGTGCAGGTAGCAAGACAAAAAGGAAGAAACAAAACTGACCTAGCTGATAAAAATTAATGGGCATGTTTTTACGTATACACATGGAAGCGCTATTGTTAATAGCAAAGAAAACACAGTTTACACTCCCAAATGATGATTTATCAAACTAGAAAAATAGAAAAGTCTCATTTTCTTCATTCTGAGTTTCAAGAAAGATTTGCTTTGCTCCAAAATATACGCCTCATTCAGCATTTCCATCAAATTCCTGAAGTATCCAACAGATCATGTCTGTCTTCTTCCCACACCTTTACAAAGTGGACCGATTTTTTCAACAAAACCTTTAACAGTGCTTTCTTTGCAGCACCACCTCCAAATAGAAAAAATTAACATTTCTAGGAAATACTGTCAAATCCAAATCACAAATAAAAATCATGCCAGTTTACCTCAACCAAGCTTCTGAATTGCCTGAGAAGCTTTCACTGATGTAAAGAATAGTGTTACTTGAAACACTTGCACAGGACTTTCAACCCCTTTTGGGAAAAATCCAGCTAAGCCTTTAACACATGCATAGTAGGTTTTATGTGAACATGAAGATCTCCACTAATGTCACCAACTCTCCAGCAGCCTTAAAATTAAAACTGGGCTTAAAGCATTTTCTGGACTAGGCCCTCTCTCCTTTCTTTATTAAAATGGAGCAGTGGCTATAAGCCAGCAGAAACTCTAGTGATAAAGTAGAAAGCATAAAGCTGGAGAGAGAAGTGATAAAATTCGCTTCTATACATGAGGAAATGACTTCCATAACTCATTCCAGGCTTTACTTCTTGTAAATAGCCTAGCACTGTAAAAAAGCATATTCTGTACTGTTTCTGGATGCACACTACACTGATTGCTTACTAGTTTTAATTTGACTGAGCATTCTTAAAGGGTTTTCCCCTTTCATTATCTTAATTGTTTTTTGGTGGTTTTTTTTTTTTCCTATGGATTAAAGAAAGGACTATAGAAAAGCAAAAAAAAAAAAAAACAAAAAAAACCTTTCAGAAATAAGACCGATCTACTGAAGAGGCAAAATTCACATTGCAATTTTTCTTCTCTTCAGTGGGCTGGATGGATGATCTACCTTTCTTTCAACTTGCCTTTGCTGGAGGCAAGAATAGTGACAGTGTATTATAGGACTAGCTAGGGTGCAGAGCAGCTGGATTCCCCAGCCTTCTATAAAAAGCCCAACAGGATGAATTTTGTTAAGGTCTTAAACTATCAATTACCTTTACACAGCCCTTGCAACATTGACTGCTGAGATATATGATCCGGAGAAAGTTCTGCTGGCCAAATACACATTCTCCATTTCACTGTATCGTGTAGCTGTCAAAGAAGTATCTATCCAGATCTTTGAAACACAGAGCTGTGAACAGATTTTTATGGGATGCACAGAATCCCAAGGCCACAGTGACTTGCGTTAGTTGGGGGTCATTAATTATTTGTCATATCCTTGTATTGGGCACTGCTAAAACAGATCAAAAACAGACTCCCACCTTAAGGGATCAAGTCTTCATCGTCAATAAAGGCACAGAATACAACTTGAACAAATTTATTTCTGCTGTAAAAGAAGTTAGGGACCTTATTACATTGAAAAGAGAGGGGCTTTGAAAATAGAGGTTTACAAAATTAAGGAAAACAAACTAAAGTTATGTATTTCCAGAAAAGGTCACCCCTGACGAGCACACTGTGCATTGTTGAACAGTAGGAATACACAGGTTATTGTGCCCAGAACAGTACTATAATATCATTTGAGTCTTGGTCATTTGTTAGGTGTATAAAATTTATACTCCCTGTGCTGAAATAGAGAAGAAAGGTAAGCAAATGCTACGTAACATTTGGCTCTAGCAATCAAACACAAGTAACTCTGAGAAATTAGACCTCCAACATCACCATTCATTGCTACGCAGCAGAAATTCTGTCAACTTATTATAAGGCTCTCCCATAAAGATTCAAAGGGATACAGGAGTTTGGTGTGCATCCAGCTTCACAGAGAAAACAGGAAGATGTGGTGAGATACAAAAAACCTCAGGTGTCCCTAGGGGAGCTTATAAATGTCCCAAAGCCGGAGGATTATCCCCTGGAGGCCCCTCTGCATTTCTGCCGGAGGGCAAGTATGATAGACTTATTGTTCAATGCTCATGGCTAGATGTGCCTGCACCGTGAAATACAGTGCTGTGGAACACACAACCATAACCTGTAGCTACAAATATCTGTTAAACCAGAAGCCAACTCTCAATTCTCAGGATTCAAGATAAATTAAAATCATGTGAATTCTCTTCTAGTCTGCGTGCAAGTTCTCAGTTTATGCTTTAGCCAGATCTTCCACAGGAAGCACTATCTGAACAAGGTGAGACAGAAATTACAACCTAGATCTGCAGGATCAGCATCATCTTTTACATATCAGCAGAGTCTCACAGGTTATTTGGGTATGGTCCTGGTCAAATTCACCTGAATTTACAACAGCACTGCATTTACAATAACTCAGGTATAGATTTGTTGCTATTTTAATGTTAATATAGGATTCTAGATGGAAAGAGACTTGATTTTTTCATTTTCTTTTTTTAGACTGTAGTCTGTGTACAGAGTTGGGGTTAATGGAACAAAACATGGTCCAGGAAGAGTCTAGGTATTTATACAAAGCCTATTGAATTTGTGAAGTATACTGATGTTTAAGAAGAACTACCACACTTTAAACATCAAAATTCACTAGAAATTATTCAAAGAGAGATATTTCCATAAAATCCCAACTCCCTTCCTTCTCATAGGCACCATTATTAAACTAAAAAAGAGAAAAAAGATGAGCAAGAATAGTCATCTTCAGAAATACCCAATGGAATATACTAACTTGAATTCAAGTAATTGTTTTACTGATTTTGTTTTTAAATGTAATTAGGATTTTTTTAAACTATCTTGTCCCATTTTCAGACATGAGACGCTGCTCTTTCATTTAGCCAAAACGTCGAATCACAAACAGGTTTGGGTTGGAAGAGATCTTAAATCTCATACAGTTCCACCCCCCTGATGTGGGCAGGGACACCTTCCACTGGACCAGGTTGCTCCAAGCCCCATCCAACCTGCATTTACAATAAATCAGGTATAGATGGTGAGTTCAATATATGCTTCTCTTATCCTGAGAAAACAAACCACAGAATCATAGAATCATTTCAGTTGGAAAAGACCTCTAAGTTCTTGGAGTCTAACCGTTAACCCAGCATTGCCAAGCCCACCACTAAACCATGTCCCTAAGTGCCACATCTACACATCTTTTAAATTCCTCTAGGGGTGGTGATTCCACCACTTCCCTGGGCAGCCTGTTCCAACACTTGACAACCCTTTTGGTGAAGAATAAATAATCTGTTCCAGGAAGAAGATTTAATGCAAACCTACAATTTATGCTTCAACATAAATTTCTACTTAATTATTTATATAATTCTAAATAAATTATTTAATGTGTTTGATTCAGAAAGGTGCTAAGATTTGGCAGTCTCCTAGAGTAATTTGTGGTTTCTAATGGTTGAACCACGGATGCCCCTGCAGCATTACGCATCATGTTCTGCATTTTTGAAGGGAGATGAAGTAACAGTCTATGCTCTTAACAAAGAGTAAAAGTAGAAAAAAGTGAATGGTCAAGTTTGACGGATAAATGCAAGGAAAGGTTTGCTAGTGCCGATGTGAATTAAGCTTCTACTATAAAGTTTTCCTAGCAGTCTTCCTGAGATACCCTAGGAATACACAAAAGCCTGTAGAATAAGGGTAACATTAGAAGCAGAGGTAGCACCAGGGAGACCAGGGATTGCTACTGCTTAAGGACTCAAAAGGAAATATACCAACATGGAGAAGTGCAAACTCAGAAGGAAAAAGCCAGGGGGGCTGGCTGGGTAATCAGGTCGTATTGTCAGTGTTACCATTCTGATGGGACCCAATGGGAGACAGCAACTCAGCTACACTGAAGATTCAGCCTAGGAAAGCCAACCTCTCTTCTCATAACTGATCGCTCCTGTGATAGCATGTAGTCTTTGGGTGCCTTATGAGAGCCAGTGCTAGTACTTATGAGAGCCAGTGCTAGTACTTATGAGAGCCAGTACCTAGGCAAATTCCTAGATGATCTTTGTGCACATTACCCAGTTATTGACTGCTTTAAATATTTTAGCTGTATTATACTTGCAGAGTCTCTTTGTGCCTGGCTGAAGGTGACTAAACAAACTAATCCAGCTGAGGAATGGTAAAAGCCACCGATTTCAGTTACTGCTTGTAAGAAATAGCAGAGTAGAAATTTACATCATACATAGGTAGCAAAACTGTTCCTTGATAGCAAAATTTTACCTTGAAAATAGATGGACCATGCTCAGTACCAATGAACAACCCTTTACTAAATAGCCGAAATTACAGCCTGATCGAGTGGCTGCACCTCTGCCTCAGCAGTAATGGGAAAAGATTATGAATAATGTGAAATGTATGAGACGAGAGAGATGAATATACATTGTATACATTTTGTATTATTAACAGTAGTGGGCAAAAAATTCCATATCAATCTCTAGCCTAGCACAGCCTACTAGGCAATGACACTGCAGAGACAAACACAACTGTTTCTCTACTCCAGATCAAAACACAGCTGGAAGTAAGACACACAACAGCCTTGCTGCTACCCATCCTATGCCTTGCCAATAACAAATCAGGGAACAGAAGTCCTTCATGGATGCACAGCAAATCACCAAAAGCACACATTAATGAAAATAAAATCTAGACCTAACAACCTCTTTTCTCTTAATGAAAAATTAATGTATAATTACTTGCATGATCAAAATCCCATTGGTTTTAGTGGGAATATCTACATATGTAAATGTCCTCCAAGCACTTTAAAGGCATGCATGTATGGATAAGAAAACACACATTATCAGAATTTCATATTTAATGTGGGTATAAAGACAATATTCAACATAAGTTGATTTTCTGTTTAGTTGGCAATCAGATAGTATTATCATCACCCATATGAAATTTCCCCACAACTATGTTAATAAAACATCTTTCTTCATGTCACTTATGAAAGTGAGGATTTGAAGCAATGTACATGAGAAGAATTGGCTGCTTGAAACCAGTGCCCTATTTGTAAGAACTAGGAAGTTGATGTTCATTAAAGTCTCTTTTAAATGAGCCTATCCTATAAGAATTTGTTTTTGAAAACATCTTTTCAGTCTTGTCCTTGATATTTCGTTACATCCTGTATCAGTTCTGACAAGAGTGCCATTTTATCTTTTTAAATTAATGTTCCTTACATCATCTGACATACTCTTTAACATTCATTTTTAAAACTCCTTTCAAATCTGGTAGAGCCAGTTGTAGCTGCCAGAGCTTTTTAATTCAACAGTAAAAGTAGGTGCTATGGCAGTGAATTGACAACTGATAATTTTCATTTCTTGGTCTTGATTTCTGTATTCTTAAATTATTCTGAAATTAGTATTAATGCAGCTCAGAAAAAGTAGGGCTGGGTACCTCACCTGCAGACGTTAGAAACAACTTCCCATTGAAATATTAACTGAAACAAGTTTAACTGTGACAGTGTTTGCTTGGACTGAAACAACAGCTCCTCAGACCACATCATACCAATTCATTCCCTCCCATCTCCAGCACCACCTGGAGAGTTTAGGCCCAGACCAGAGACTGCCAATGGGAAAAGGTAAGCCCTCCTGAGACTGCTTCCTGGAAAAATATTCAAGAAGAGGTATACCATATGAAAGAAGCTTCATACAGACCAAAAACTTACTGTTAAAAATGAATGAGCCTCCAGCATACACAATTAAGTTATCACACTCATCCTAAGTTATACAATATTGCATTTGTAAAAGTCTGAAAAATGCACAACTGCTGGTATAAACTATGGTGAAATGGTATCTTGCCTCCTGTATTCCATGCAATTTCTTTGCCTTTTCTTTTCTCAGTCTATCATCCTGGGAATCCCCCTTCCCATCCTCTCCCAGGAACAGGAGCTGAGGTGAGCTGCTGGTTCTCTAGAACAGTGTAGGCACTTTCAGAACTGTTCCTATATTCAGGTTTGGCTCTCTATCAGCATAAATAAGTACCAGAATGAATAACTACTTTATTCATGTCTCTTGAAGTTACAACTTGACCTGCCTGTTTGTTATCAGTACAACTTTCACAGTTACAGAAAAGAACTGGCCTAAGTAATGAGATAAAAGACTGCAAAGCAATGATAATGCATAGCGATGTTTCTATTTAAATTACAGGGCCAGGGAATAAGAGGAACATTTGCGGCTTCTCGTTTAACTCCCAGAAAGCAACAAATGAAGCCCTCAACTTATACTTATGGGATACAAAGGAGCCAGAAATTGCTTTCCTGACAATAAATACCTGCATTGCCTTGTATTCCTACCACATTCTATACTGATTTTTGGACATCTCTTATCTGTACTTAAAAAAGTCTGAATTTGAGTCAATTTACATCCTCCCTAATACATCACAGATGTGCATAATTTCATTAAACATAAGTGTGGCATTCCTCAATCTTCCTCTGCCATTCTCAGCTATTCTTTAACTCTTCCATACACCACAAGCATGATACGTGTCATCTAAATGTTATTACATTTGTAGAAGTTGATGCAGCAGACTGAAGGGGTTTTGGTTTAGGGATTGTTTCTTTCTTTTTTTAATGGAAATAAATTAAGCTGAGTACTAACTGAGGAAAAGATGAGGTTTGCTTTAAAACAATAAAAATACTCAATCCTTAAAGCAGATGCCCTTTTCAGGCTCATGGGATATTCCAAAGTTGTTAAGTACCTCAATAAAATCAAACAAATAACATCACTATTACATAAATCCACCCCTTTCATCAATGTCCTATCCTACCTATCCTGTGCTACCACGTGAATTGGGAGTCCAATCCTGAAAATTTTTAAATCCTAATATAGTGTATGTCTTCAGACCAATGGTTCTGCAAAAAGGGTAGCAGAATCTGTGCCAAGCAGGACTTCATTTACAGAGGACCACATAAAAAGTATCTTTCATAGACACAGTGAAGCGGACTAAATGCAGGCACAGACCTGAACAGCAGCCACTAGGAATGCCCAAACTGCCACCCAACACACATCACAACCCTTACCTGCTTAGGAAATGTACCTAACTTTCATCCATAGTAAAAGCAAAATCCTGCATCAAAGACTTCAGAGAGCCTGCCAGTATCTTCTCATAATATGGGATTATGCACCATCACCTTTCCTTTTGGGATTGCAGTTCTGCCACTCCTTTCAGATTTCTTAACTGGTGAGTCAGAGAGCAACAATTCAATTGAATGATCAGAAGATACCTGAAACAAGTCCCAGAACACTCATTCTCAATAACCTGAGGTGATCAGAGCCTCATTAAAGTACTAATGTTAACTGTGGAGCAGCATAGGGAAAGTCTGTCTCATCACTGATCATCACAGTGGACTTGGCCTTTCTGGCTGGCAAGATGAAGTTTCTGTCTCTCCTCACATCTTTCTGCAAACCTCACAGAGCTGCTCACTGAGAAAAGAGCTCCATGCTCTGCATCAGACACAGCAGTGTCTCCTTCTAGATCCTCCATACAAGATTAAAATCCACTTGTAGAATGCAGAGCAGCCAACTCTTAAGTCTTGAGACATGTCCAAACGAAGGTCTCTGTACTGCATTTTACCTTTCATTGCTAGAATCAATTGGTTCCCCCGGTTTTTTGTATTCTTCCTCTACTTAGAGAGCTCTCATGTTTGGATGGGCAACATACATCCCTCAAGAGAAACCAGTAAAGCAGATAGTCTGCAAGTAAGCTCAAGGCTAAACAAGCCTTTCTACAGTGACAAAACCCCCTCAGGTCTGAAGGCCGGATCTGCTGATTCTTAGTTAAAGAAATGTGCTCACTGCCCATGGCAATAATGTTTTCTCATTCCATTTTCTCATCTGTCCAATTTGCCTTCTGAATGCTACCGTATCTTTTTAGTCAGAGAAACAAAGTAAAGATTTACCCTTTCCATGCAATTCTAACATATGACTACACATGGGCATGCTGAGAACTTCAGGTTATCAACATATGCAATGAAACGGTCTCATATCCCTCTAGTTTCACCCAATTTCTTATTGCCTGCATGACAATTTGGGAAGCTTTTCAACTTTCACGTGGGGCAGGTTTTCCCTCCCGTTATGATTAAGAACTAAATACTTCTACTAACATGACTAAATACAAAATAGAAGTTAGACCATGGTAATCATTGGAATCAGGCAGAAGCTCTGTAGTACCGTGCATACACTTTTTCAACAGAAATTAAGAGTTTCCTGCCTGAAAGCTTGATGCAAATTTCAACCAAAATCCACCCAAAACAGAAAAAAAAAAATATTTTAAGCGCCTGGAAACCAGGTGAATGTTTCATGCAAAATACTTCAATAAGGGAAACTATTACTTTCATGTCTGCCTCTTTGCTGAGACTTCAAAATACTGAGAAACTAATAATCAGCTTTGGAGCATAAGGGAGATTCACAGATAATTCAATGAAAAGTGTTGTTAATCCAGAAGAAAGCTTGACAGTTCTGTAGATCTGGCATTCATTATTAGTTTATTAATATTTGATTAATCACATGACAGGAAGTGATCATTAGTCCAGGAGCATATGTCCACAGCAGTGCAGGCAAATTCCATTTTGGTAATATTTGAGCTGGTTTTTTTCACAAAAAAAAGGTCAGAGAATGTTAATTTATGAAAGAGTTTGCATGGCTTATATGCTGCAATGCCTCAGAAGGAGGAGAAAGTGCTAACCCCACTTAGAGAATCTGTGAGATCAATTTTAGCATTCACTAGCATGGGACAATGTGTGTGTACTTTTATCAAATCAAATATCCACGGTGTTGACAGCAATCCTCAGACTGATTTTTGGCTTTTTAAAAGCAGTAATTTAGCCCACACTTTTCTAATTATTGTCATCAATATAATCTACACGAAAAGCAAAAACTGAAATACCAGAAGAAAGAATAATTTGTGATTTCAAACTACCTAAACCAAAATACCATGTTATGAAATTTGAATCTTGCCCTGACTTAGAGATCCAGGCCTTCCTCATAAGCCTTTGATAAGCAGTTTGCAATATTTAGCTGTCTAGAGGTGGAGGTCCAGAAACCTTCCTGATGCTTGCAAACCACTAATAGTAGAATCACAAGCATATTAGAAACCACACAGAAACCTACTACCTAACTTCTACACCAGGCTGATTGTTTACTACAATGTTTTATTACAAAGGCTTGCATTCCCTTTCAAGGCATTTACAGGGGGCACTGCAGGGGAGGAAAAAAAATAAAACCCAAAAATACCATGGAATATTAATTTGAAAGCTAAATAAATTATTAAAAATATGACCAAGTTGTAACAAACTAATGCTGTGCCTGAAACCATCAACACAACAAGTTATATCAGCATCTGTTATAGCAGCAGTGTTTAGATAAAAAGCAGGGGGACAATGGGAGCGTAAGAATGAGAAGTAAAAGCTTCTCTTTAAAGTTCTGTCTTTTCAATTTATTACGAAGGATACAAAGGGCAAATAGAGCCTTTTAGGAGAGATTTTCAACGTTATCTTGGAAATTACACATTCATAGATTTTCAGGGCTGAGCAAGGCCACCATGACCATAACTTCCTGCGCAACAAGCCAGA
Source organism: Coracopsis vasa (assembly GCA_026283785.1). NCBI lineage: Eukaryota > Metazoa > Chordata > Aves > Psittaciformes > Psittacidae > Coracopsis > Coracopsis vasa. Next base: position 674 of record JANHGB010021181.1, on the reverse strand, counting down.
ACTCACCCTCCACATTCACACAGTCCACAAATCTTTTGGCATTCCTGGAAATTCTTCAGTCTTCCCGTCTACTGTCACAAAACTTCTTCCCTATTCCCTCCAATAAAATCTTAGAAATACAGTCATAAATACATGAGCCAGCTCTGATGCCTATACCTGAACCCTCTGAGTTTCTAGTATATTGTTTGACAATCTCCTTGAGAGTACCAGTTGTTTGTGCCTTAATTCTTTTCAGGGGCTCCATACCCATAAAGTGTGTCACCCATTTCTCCTGGGTTTCCTCGCTCTTGTCTCTTCTGCACATTCTGTTACCAGCTCTTGTATCATGGAACCAACCTATTATATTCCCCTTATGCCAAGTTAGGAACCTATATCCAGATTTTAAAAATCCCTCAAATTAGAACAGTCCCACTTAGGCACCATATCTCTATTAGCATTCTTCTATAGTCAAAGTCAGTCAAAAGGTGACTGGTGACAGCCAACATGGCTTCACTATAGGTAAATCGTACCTGACAAATTCTGCAATCTACGATGGGGTAGGTTTATATCAGACACTATAAAGAAGTTCTTTTCTGTGAGGGTGGTGAGGCCCTGGCACAGGTTGCCCAGAGAAGCTGTGGCTGCCCCATCCCTGGGAGTGTTCAAGGCCAGGCTGCCCGGGGCTTGGAGCAACT
>JANHGB010021180.1:2794-25712 GCA_026283785.1 Coracopsis vasa | reverse complement strand
CTTGCTATAGAATAGAGTGGTTTGTATTGCCTAGTTTCACAAGAAAAACTAATCTGTATTTACCAAGTACCTCAGATATTTTTTTGAGAGCACTACCCTGCTACCATTAGCAAAGAGAGATGGAAATCCCCCATGATTAAGTTTGCCAGCTCCCTCTAATGTAGCTGCATGCAGAGAAAGATAACTTCTAAGTTCCTTTAAGGTACTCTGTTAGCTCAAGAGACACAGGTCTGTGAGGCAGATCCAATGTGTCCGACCTTTCTGATGTCACATGCAGGTGTCACTATGATGCCATGTGGTAACAGTTCTGGCTTTTTTCTCACAGCTTTTTAATCTGGAAAATTATGCACAAGAAATGTATTGTCAAGGGAATTTCAGCACTCCAAAAAGACATGTTTGCAAGCTACGAATAACTGGAACAAAAGTTTCTAACATAATTAGAGAAAATAATTTGAAGCTCTGATTTGAATGGATTAATATTAAATATACTGAGAGTCAATTTCTTTATGGCTCCTTTACCTATCTTTAAATTGGATATGTTGCCTACTCTCACAAGCACGATATTTATTGATGAACATTTTAAACAGCCTATCTAAACTGCAAGAGGCTTCATAAAGAAATTAATAATTTTTCTGATCATTCTAGACTTAACTGATGTGTGGAGAATAAGACCAGAGGCTATGCCACTAATAGCAATGTTACATACTGATTGAGTAACTCCTTGCTCATTGAATGAGACAGGAAACAATAAAATATGATAATTTAATTAAAGCTACATCACAGTGCAAATGCACAAGGGATGCAAAGTTCTGCACAGTCTAGCTTAACTTCTAAAACTTCCTGCTTTTGATTTGGCAAGCTGAATATTCTTCTATCTTAATGTGGACTTTTACTGTGCCTTTTTTTGTTCATGTCATTGCTATTTATTGTGCTTATCAGATAGTCCTGAGCAGCAATCCCTGTGGCTTTACAGCTCCAGGACTTTTGCAGCTAAAATGGTGAGTCCCAAGAAAGAACAGGTATGACACTGCCACAGCATCCCAGCTCTTCACGGGCAGGAGTAAAGTGGTAAAGATTCCTGTAGATGATTCAAGACAGTGAAATGCAAGGTAATCAGCATACCTGTACTCAAAAAAAAGCACTGAAGCAACAGAATCAGGGCACTTTCACTTGTGTGAGTCTGTCTTACTTGACAGTAGCTTTCTTTTTCAAAGAGGCTAAAAGCACTAGCCAGTGATTATGCTCTCCAGTGCTATTTAGTCTTGACTATACTGGTGAATCGAGGCGCATGATTACTCGCAGTAAAAAAGCAACCCAGAGGAAATTTCCTTTAACGTCACATTAAACCCTGTGAAAATAAAACTCACTGCTTGTGACTGAATGGGATTTATCCACAGTAATTAATTCTTTTAAACACCTAAAGATAGGAAAGATTGTTACTTTGAAACAGAAATTGAAACTTTTGAAATCCCAAAACGTCTTGTAAAACCATTATAGGAATTGAGGTAAGGTTACCTGTACTGATACTACAGGAAGATGATGCTCTCAAATACAAAGTATTTGAGGGGACAGAGAGCAAAGTACACGAATGTCTAAATATGTGTATCTCTCAGAAAGCTTAGCTCCCTGCAAGTAACACACTGCGCTCTACCTTGGCAACCCACCAAAACCAGAATTCAACTGCAAGGTTTGATACTCCTTCCCCTCAGTGGGACATGCTCCAGCAACCCAGGGAATCAGACTAGACTACAAGAAAAGAAACATAGCTTAGCATGACTGCACAGGCTCCCCTAAGCTCCTAGCTACCACAGGGACTCAAGCTGAACTCAAAAGAAATGGTTCTTGTTGAGAAACTTATTCATTTTAGCAGTTGTGTCTAACTCAATACATATTGATTTCACCTCTTGTTTTCTGGTGAGTCTACCCAGAGGTGCCTATGTGATCCTTGTCAGGGAGCTGAGGGACTGTTGTAGCAGGAAAGGATGTTTCATTTGGCCAGCTCTTGGTTATTGGAAACTGCCTTATCCCAAGGTGACAAGTTTTTTTCTTCATTCTGATTGTATTTGAAATTTAATCCCTGTTCATATTCTGCTTGGGGTTTATCACATCAGAGCTGAGCGAGACTGAACAGCAATCCAAATTATTTTTTGTACAATAATCATTCGTAGACACAGACCTTCATTAAATTCCCCAAGCATAACAATTCCAACAGCAGTCCTATCAGACTTACACTGCTTCCGAGGTCTGGTAGGCAACTGATTATGTTATTTCTAACTTCTTTCTGTTTAGCCATCCTACTGCAAGCAGCCTTTGCAGTCCTGCTGGCAGGAATCATGTCTGTCTTACACTCATATCTCACTTTGTCATGCTGTTTATCCATATCAGCGTCCTGCAAAGTTGAAGGTAGCTGAGATGTTTTTACAATATTTAATCTTTAGATTTTGGAAAACTCTACCTCAGCTGTAGCTGAAATTAATCCTCACAGGCCAGTCAGACTTCCTTGCTTTTGATTGATATGATGTGGGGAAAAGAAGTGTAATCATGAATATTGGTAGGTTGTGTATTTTCCAGAATACCTTCTTCCTTATGTGTATTCTGCAGGAAAATCCAAGTCTCATCTGATACTGGAAAGTAACCCCTACAACTGGATTTACCTCTAATGAAAAGCTTTTGTATTTTTCATAACATTCTCCCAGAAATATGACTGGTTTTCAGGTTTGGTGGGGTTTTTTTGGTTTGTTTTTTTGTGTGTGTGTTGGGTTTTGGGTTTTTGTTTTATTTTGTTCTGGTTTTGTTTTTGTTTTTGTTTTTTTGTTGGGGTTTTTTTTGTTTGTTTGTTTGTTTGTTTTCTGAAGCATAGCAACAGGAAATTTCATTTAAGGTCACATTCAGAACAACTTAAGAGAGGGTCATTTTCAGAATACTGTGTCACATTCAGTTCCATTTCCCACAAAAATCTGTTTACATCGCTATCCTTAACCTGGCAATTCACTGCTTACTGCTGAACATCTTAGAATTAATTAATTTTGTCTGTTCCCATTTGCAGTCCTTCGTACCCAGTGCTGAGATCACATGTCAGGATGTTACTGCCCAAGGGAGCTGTGGAGCTCTTCTGGGAGCTAAAGGGGCTAGAGCCCCTGCAGCAGAAGTAGATACAGTCAGTCTTTAAGGAAGGACAAAGTTAAGCTGCTTTATGCTAGACTAGGTTCTAGAGGAAAACTTTGCAGTGGAGCAAAGAGAGACAAAGTGTGTGACATTTTTCTCTGTCTTAGGCTCTTTTAAGAAAACTTTTCTGTGATGATTTTCGTTTTTTTTAAAAGATGTGACTTTATATATGTGGGGCCCAACATTCTTCAGCACTTGCAAGGAGGGCACATGCCTCTAGCTCTAAGTGGCTAAAGTACATACACCTTTATATACTTTTATATTCTTTATAGAATTTGCAATAGCAAAAGTTTTGATAGCAATTGAAAAATACTTCACTACAGTAATAGTGAAATGACTGTAAGCTTGAAGAAATGTCAGTCAACACACTCAAGAAATCATGTTATTAGGAAGTAAATACATAGTTGTTACACTATTAAAAAAAGTGTTAAGTAATACATAAACAGATATTTAAAATTGCAGCAAGACATACATATGCAACACAGGGATCCACTTCTGAATTGTCTATGGAATTTTGCCTTTAACTGTGTAACTGAGAATTGCAAACCCTTCAGTTATTTACAATCTTGCTCCCCTAGCAATAGCTACCACTTTACTCCATGTAATGCCACTAACTGACTGAAAACCTTGCATAAGTATTATTAACCCTACTCAAGCTTGTAGAAGGATTTGTGTGCATTGATAGAAATATGATTCATGTGTTATCTGCATTATAGCATATACATACATTTTCTTTTTCTCTGAAATTAGTCTCCCTATCACAAAACCTCCTGTGTGTTTCATTTACTTCAGGATGACTTCTGCCAGAATTTTATTCACATCTGTCTCTGTCAGTGACATTATTCAGCAGTGTGCACACAGGAGGCCCTGCTTCCAACCTTGTTTAAGTGTATAAGCTATTAGAGTATCCCTTATCATATGAGTCACCTGAAAAGAGCACTTTGTTTCACAAGTGATGCTGTAAAAGCCCAATGCTTTCATAATATATATTGTAATGTTCAGTGCAACACAGTCTCCCATGGAGCTTCCCCTTTCAATGGCTTTTAGCTATTGCTTTTCATTCTCATTCACCCTATGACATTTAACAGGTTGTTTCATAACATATTAGCTGTGCTAATGGGACACCTTTCATAGATTTTGATTCTCCTGTACTGAAAACCGTAGAAGGCAGAAACTGAGGACATAAACAGTCATTGAGACAAAATTTAGGGATATTGTATGTATTCGTACCAGACAGGTAGTTATTAGTTCTGTAAGAGTCATCTTTATGAAGGCTGAATAATTACTTCCTCTAGCTGCTACTTTGTTATTTTGCAGTGAATATCTTTTCATCCTCATTCCCTCTTTCATAATACACAAAATCCCTTCTCTTATCATATAATTTGTGGCTGCAGGCTAGTTGGCAGGTTTTGGATAGGTTTTAGATGACTGATGTTTTTTATATTGCATTTCAGAGCTTCCGAATTGAGACTCAGGTTTTCCTTTCCATCTATGCAACCATAACTTTTTTTTCCTCCTGCAGATGCACTGTTTATCTGCAGTGCCCAGTAGCTCACTGTGGATTTCAAAAAGGCCATAACATTTCTTTATATAGGACCTGAGTTGTGTTGTGTCAAAAATAATTCAGCAATCTTATATTGTTAATATATATGTCATCTATATGTTTCATATATATATTTGAAGATGAGAAATGTGTTATTCAGGAAGTGTTGTAATGACATGTGATCTGGCATTTCAAAACGATTGTTTTAAAAATAGATCTATATCCTGAGATGCATGCTATATCTTACATAAATTGGGATTATGTACAGGGTTTAAAATCTAATACACATATAAAACATTTGCATTATTACCCACCTAATCCAAGCCAAAGATACTCAAATATTAAACTTCCATTGAAAAGACATTATTGGTCTAACATCCTGATTTTTAAAACATTCCTTATAGTGGCAATTAGAACAGTGGATTTCAGTATTCTCAGTAATTAATCTTTAGTCTAAAGTCCTTCTCTTGGAAGTTAATTGAATGTCTTGTCTCATCTCCCAAACGAGCAGAATTGCGTGAGAATATCCTAACACCTATCCCAGGCTGCAAACTGCTGAGCATGCCAGGAAATGATGCACATGATACTGATGTATATGCAGTCTGGGAGACAGACACAGTTGGTTCACCTGGGAGCAGTCTTATTTTTCGTGATGTTTTGAAACTGCATGGCTATACTTAAAAGTATTATGGGCGTTTGCTTCCATATAATGATGGTTAACAGAGAAGGCATGCTCCACTATGCATAGATAAATTTAAACTCTTAGGGCTAGTCATTATTTGCTCCATTTAATATACAACTCTTTTATTACAATTACTTCTTAATTTCAAATTAGGCTACAGCTATGACCCATGGGAAAACAACCCAATTTTTTCCTGTGTCTCCTGTCATTGTATGAAAAGGAACAATGTGAAGCTATTTTTACAGAATGCTGCAAGGCCATTGGAAGTCTTTCCACACAATAGGACATTCCTCTGCTCTACTCTCAAACCAACAAGCCACAAAATGTTGATCCCTGAGAAGCCTGGATTTGGCGGTGTTTAAATATGAGAGCCTGCAGTATGTCCATTAGAGATTTCAGAACTGGCTTTGAGTCTCTGTGGAAATTATTCCACAATATATGGATGGGATGTTAGAGGCTTTGGAAATAAAAAAAAAAAACCAAGGAAGCAAGAAAAGGTTTTTAGACAGGCAATATCTTATTAAACTAGATTACTCTTTAGATCAGAAAGACCTCATCCTTATCTGCCTTTTTCCCTGCTTATTATAACTTCCCTGCTTATTATTACTGCCTAATCAAAAGGTACTTGTTCTCTTCAAATCCTGTCTCATTACTTTAAAAAGAGGCAGTACAAAATCATCACATATTTGGAATAGTGCATCTCATCTGCTTTTTGTCTTAAATCCAGTAGAGGTAAAACTTCTTTATAGCCCTGAAGAGCGAAACAGTGTTCTTAGCAGAGTGAGTAGCTTATACTCCTATGTACCTCTCCCGGCTAACGCATCTCAGTGTGGAACAGAAGAGTTTGCTTATTTGGACAGAATGAGAAGCCAGTTCCAAGAAAAGCCACTTTTGTTGGTGTGAACACCTGTGCACTAGGAACTGAATAGGAGAAATAGTTTAGTTCTTACCAGTTCTGTGGTAGCATTTTCCTCTTGCTTGGACAGCCCTGGTCCTTTGATTGAAATTGTCATGCCCAGGCTTCATTTATAGTTTCTGCCAAAATGTGGTTGCATGTAGTCACAGCAGACATCAATTTTTCATATAAATTATGCACATTTGATTGCCTCCCTGAGCTTTATTATAAGACTAACAAAATCACTCTAAACCCCCATACAAATGCTATTTTCAGTGACTTGTACCAAGTTTTACATAAATTTTAGGCACAGGTTTGCTCTTTAAAAAGCTTCTGTGTATAAAAATTAAGACCACTGAAAGAGCTTTCAATCAGAGGATGTCTCGTTAGAAGGAATCCTATGAACCTGAGTAGTAATGAGTTAAGCCAGACAACTGAGAGATTGCAGCTGTAATAGAGTGGGGTGGGGGAAAAAAAAACAAACCCAAACCCAAACCCAAACCCAAACCCAAACCCAAACCCAAACCAACAAACAGCCAAGCCATAAACTCTAGGGGAAGATAATCCCCTTGATTTAAAGGTATTCCAACATTAATCACAAGAGGCATGATTGTCATTGGTTATGCAATATAAAACTCTTCTTTTTGTATCCTTTTACTCACTGTGGAAGTGGAGCATGAAGCAGTTACTTTGGTTCCTTCATCAGAATTTTCAAGTGCCTGATTAAACCGAGGAGATATGGGACACTGTCTTTTATCTACATTTGGTAGTCTTGGTGGTGCTGTGAGGATCTGTAAGCTGTTTTAGCAATTTCTTTCCAATTCTGTCTACAAAAATTGTACTCTGCATTTCCAGCAATGCAGTATGTATAATTTCAAGGATGGTGTGAATATATTATCTACAGACTGCTTCCTGCAGGCAGTAGGGAAAATTCATCATTCAAACACATAAGCAACAATTTTCAAATAGGAGAAGGGGGAAGCAAGGAAATGTGAGAAGAAATAAATATTTTTCCTACTTATATATACTGCAATGATTTTGCCACAAACCCCCACTTTCTTTGAAGCCAAATTTTGCCTTTCTGCCTTCATTATAATATGAAAATCATTAAGAGCAAGATGAAATATTTCAAAAAAAGGTATATCCAGGAAAGAAATAATTCCTTGTCTCAAATGTATTAAACAACATCTGAGAGACCGGAACTAATTTTTGTACATGTACACAGGCACAACCATGATATATGGGAAATGTAAGCATATATTTTTCTTTATAGGAGACACTTTGGCAAGAGTCATTAGGAGGAGTGATATTCTTATGCTACCTCCACCTCCTGAGCCCATACTTAAAGAAGGATTTTGAAAAATCTGAGATGGGAAATATGAAATAAAAATGAATGATAAGGAGATGAAGTTGACTTAAACTAGAGCACTGGCTGAAAAGGGCAAGCCTACCTTTTCCAGACCTGTAGTCTGTGTTGTGTCCTCCCTTGCTAATTCTCTTTCTTTTAGACCAGACTGTTTTCAGACTGATTCATCACCAAGCTGTGCAAATAACATGTAGAGGAGAAGAGAAGGCAGCCGAGGGAAAGGAGGTGTCCTGAACAGTCAGTCTGGTTGCTTTGCACTCTCGAGGGGCTAAAGTAGGAGAGGGAAATGGCTGGTTACTTGAATTTCCTTAGTTTATCAAGAACGTGAAGTAATTTGATTAAGTATCACCAAGTGCCAACTGAGTACCAAAAGGTTATTCAGTGTCTACGAAGAAACAGCATAGCTAAGAGCTGGTCCTTGGCTCCTATTCAGAAATAAAGACAGGAAAAAATAATTTAATGGTGAAGATGCTTCAGAGTTATGAGAAAAAAACAACCAAGAAACTGCTGGATGGTCTCTTTTATGTTTTCAAATCAGCAGTAATTGCTTTTCTGGTATACATATAATACACACTTAAAGACACAAAGTGCCAGGTTCAGTGAAGGGAGAAATGGGTGAAATGTAGCGGCCTGAGATACATAAGAGGCAATACTAGATGATCTATATAAGAGGCAATACTAGATGATCTAAGAACCCCTTCTAGCCTCAAGCTCAATGAAATAAGACTGAAAAGCAATGCAGTTGTTTTAAAAAATATATGCAGAGTTGCAAAAATCTTTTACTTTCTTAGTTTATCAAGGGCTGAGCATAGGTGAAAAAATAAATTTATTCTTATTTAATTTTTTTTCCAAGCTTTTTCTGAGCAAAGCCAAAATGAACAGAATATGTAGAGCTGCTGTAAAGATACTGTAGGTACCACAGTAACTGTGGATGGCATGTTTCAGACTCTCGTGAAGTGTGATTTTTTTAGTGCTCAATGCTCTAGTGACAATTCCCTGGTCTCCTCTTCCTTGAATCCACCCAAATCTTTAGTATTTATTCAGTTATATCTTGAGCAGGTGAGTAGCAGCAGACTACATGAGCCCAGCCCTAAACTAGAAGGCATCTATTTGTGTAAAGGAGCAAATGCCATCTCAAAAATGTCTCCATCCATTTGATTTTTGTTAATCAGTGTCGATATTGGTAATTTTGTGGCAAAAATACAATATGACTTGTGTACTACTATTTCCTACAGCACAGCAAATTGTGGGTTGTACTCAGTGTCCGATGTTACAATCATTAAGCCCATGGCAGGAAGGTCATTATAAGGAGTTGAGGATTTAAGCTGCTGTTTTTGCAGCATGGTCTAATGCAGTAGGGTTTGATTTACAGCTGTCAATATAATTCCATTAGACTTAAGGAATGCTGTAGAGAGAGCATATGTATCTTGTAAAAGAACCTCATAGAACTCCCACGGGTCCCAAGAGCCTAGACTAAAAACCACCAGTCTATGTGATAATGCAGCCAAGTATAAGTCAATAAAGCTATCTTTGTTACAGTTTTCCTCTCTAAGATGTTGGGTACCTAGGTATTTTATTATTTGGTATGCAGAAAGTCTTACTAATAAAACGATTCTTTTAAAATCATTCAGAGTTTTAAATAAAAATAAAGCACTAGCAACTTGCCAGTAACATGATAGAAGTTTTAGTAACTACTGCAGTAGCAGGAAAAATAATTGCACCAAATTTAAAGTGTGAGTACATTACATGAATGTTATAGCTATTTTACAAAATAAACTGAACAAGTTTGAAAGGTCAGATTTTATAATCAACTTTAAAAATCCCCCTGTACTTTTAGTGAAGGTCTGCTCTCTGAGCCTACAATAAGCTGGGGCACATCAGTAAAGAGTGCATCAGTCAGCCCCTACTACTGACATCTATCCAAAAATGTGTCTGTAGCTGCATCTGCCATTTGTCTGTAAACTGAAGTTGAAGGTCTTTCTCTTAAACATTATATCCTTCTTTTCATTTAAGTGGCTTGAGAGTTTTGCAAGAAGGAGCTGGGAACACACATTTTTCAAAATGGGCATACCTGTCTTTTCTGTTATTGAACATTCGTTCCTCAAATCTAAAAGGTTACCCGTTTTATCACTCAAGCTCAATGGATTTTTGAGACTGGCTTAGGTGGCGTCAACAGGTGACATAGATGATAATCATTTACTTGCCTTTATGGTGCAAGAATTAATTTAGTGTAATTTCAGGGTCTAGGTGCTCTCTAGTCAATGAAGAGAGAAAAACAACTCCAAGAGTCCACACAAAAACAATACTTGGGGATGCTTTTTAATTCACTCTTGCTTATGAAGACAGCAGGCAACATCACCCAAATTTTATGTCTGAAATCACCCAAGGTGAATGCCACTTAAAGCTCTTGTTTGGCACAGGAGACAGGAAGTAGCGCAGAGGTACCCATCATGTCTCTGGGTTGCCCCTTGGTACAAATGGTGCATAGTAATAACCTCTTGGGTTTTGCACTGTCATCTAAAGCCCTAGCTCACAGAAAAGAAGGTGAATATAAACGCCCACTAAGACTACAGCTATGTGGCATTACTCAGTCATTCATATACACTCTCTACCAGTTATGGGCTTGTAATGCTGTCTGTGGTTGTACTTGATTTTTCAGGAAGTAATATCTTTGCTGTCTACATTCCATCCCCAATACTAGGCTGTTGTTACTGAAAATACTTTTGTTAATAGGAAATAAGATTAGATGAAATAAAAATTAATTTTTAACTGAAACTGTATGTTAGAATTTCACAACTATTTTTAATTTTTTAGTAATCAATTTTACCAATTATTGTAATAAGGAGTACAAGTATTTAAGGAGTCAGAAGCTGGCAGAGCAGAGAGATGAGCCAAGTGGAAGGTCATTGTACTGTGCATCAGAGGGTTTGCCCGTGAACAGAGAATTACTGTTGGGTAAATAAAGCTTTATTAACCCTTACAGCAGTGGTACAAAATAAGCAAAGTCTTGATTCAAAATAGATAATAACCTCTAACTGCTTTCTGTGGGTTCTGCTACTTCTTGTGCTCACTGCTGTGGACATTCAAGGCAAAATGTGGTCTTTCTGATTTCTCTTTTTCTCAATTTTCAGCTCATAAGAATCCCTCTTTTTCTCTTTCACTACGCTAGATGAACATTTGGCAAGATAAGTCCTGAAGTTTAGCATATGTAGTTAATGAGATAGGAATATCCTAGCCTGAGAGGACAGGAACACAGCCAGTAACAGAGTCTCTGGTACCTCTTCATTCAGAGAAACCTAACTGTGGCTGTACTCCACTGCTACAGCAAGTGAAGGGAACCAAGAAGGGCTGCCTAACCATACACAGCCCGTGACAGATGTGCCCTTCAATTAGTATTAGAAATAATTTCAATCAAAAAGTTTTAGTTCCCCCTTCATTGATTTTGTAATCTCTCTGTGAAATCACTGGTTCCCCTAATTGGCTGATGAAATTATTAGTTGATTCTGACATTCATTTGGACTTCTAATTAGAAACTTTGATCAGATGCCATGCCAAAACAGGTTTCTGTCTGAGAATATTCAAGAGTCATTTTTTCCTGTGTGAACTTTTGGAGTGTTGTCTTCTCTGTTCTGAATGGATTCTCTAACTTTCTGTTTTTTAACTTTCTTATGAGCAATGAACTGTTGAAAGTTCAGATTTTGTTGAATACAGTTAAATATTATTTTATTTTAATTTGTGCCTAAAATATTCTAAATCAACATTTAAAACATATTCATCTTGTCCCAAAATAGGCAGAACAGCATTTTAAATTAATATTTAAATAACTTTCAAAAAGCTGAGATTAATCTGCTATAAAACTATAATTTCCATATTAGCTTTAAAAACTAATCTTAAATTTTCCTCCTACCAACAATAATTTAAAAATAAATATGGCAATAAAAAAGTTAATAACATCTTTCAGAAATATTCCTCAGAATAAAACCCACCTTCTGGTGCTAAACTCTTTAAAGAAAGGTCATCACCATCAGTATCTGGGAAACTTGTAATATATCTAGTAATACTTTTGCACACAAGCACTGAAATTTACTTCACAAAGCCCAATTTATTGATGTAAATGAGCTGCATTAATTTTAGTTATGCATAAATGTATATGCTTCTGCCTGTGGGACAGTAGAAAAATGTCACCAAAAAAGTTAATTTTAGGCAGTTTATGTGAAGTTGCACTCACATGAATGGAAAGTGAAGTGTCTCTGAAATAATTCTTATGCAACCAATCTACTTCCCAACTGGGACCCAGAGAGAGCAATGCATTTTACTGTTTTACTGCTCATGGGAAGTTGTTTCTCAGAAGGACTCTGAAGGCAATTCTGGTTGATCATGAACCATAGAGAGTGATAATTTAATTGTATCACTAAAAATATAGCAGTCTAGGCTCTTCAGAGCTTTGTAAACTTTGCATCTGGCTGAAGTTATACTCCTAAACTAATTTTATCACACAATATAACACTAGGGGTTTTTTAATAATGCAGCAGTGAAGAAAATTACTTCAGGTAGCCTGCCTAACACATTTGGTTAATGATCATAACAACAGGGAAAGATGCCTAATCTATATATTTCAGCACATTTTGCCAAGATGTGTGGAGTAGGTAAATATACCTTGAGCAGTATGAACAATATTAGAAAAGGAAGCATATGTATGTAATTTTCTATATTTTACTGTTTGGGGTTGCTAAGAAAAATGTGATCATACAGGATGATCATCTCATGGATACACAGTCTTTTGATAGCTACTGTTGTGATACCATTTCTTTGCAAAACCATTTCACGCATGGGAAAATCTCTCATGGAGATTGTTTTTGTCCCCTAGGAGACAGAACTCTATGATAGTAGGGTAGAAATAAAATCCTACACTTTTTCACGGGCTTCTGCTCCTACCTGATGTGTGTGTATGTGAGAAGGATAGAGAGAAAGAAATACTACTCGAAATGAAGCTTGCAGCTACTGTGGAAAGACTGAAAGATACTTTATGATACTATTTTATTTGATTCCCTACCCTCTCTTTCTAGCTCTTTTTCACTCAGTTCTTCTCCACTTCTGCCCTGATCTGTCTTTTATATCCTGTTTTTTTAAGTCATTGTTAGTATCTTGACTGTGGCTTATGACCTACAAGAGGTATGAGCCATTGTCTGCTTTGTTTGCTTAGATTTTGGCTTTGTCTGTTCATGACAGAGAGCCAGATCTTACTGCTGTGGTGGTTTACTCTGCAGGGTGCTGCAGAATGGCTTGTCTGCTCTTTCTGAAGCTCTGGGATGAAGCACTATGAGCCAGGAAGTTCTGTTCTGAGCAGAATCTGAATCAGTAGCTGATCTATTGTTACTTTTTAGCCCTGGTTATTTTGATACCTGGTACCAACAGCTGAGCTGGGGCTTTGGGAGAGGGAAATGGTTTGTTTTTCTCTTTGTTTTTTGTAATATTACTCTAGACTGTCAATGCACCCAATGTATTTTTCCAACTATTACTAATTTTTCCCCCAGACACCCAGTAGGTATTTGAATAACTTCGCACTGTAGACCTTGGCAGTGTACTGGAAAAAAGGTCGAGTTGTTTCCACCTGAGTAAGAGCTTTGTAGATGGAATGCTTCTGCCTTTCTCTCAGGTTATGCTTAATATGTGATTTCATCTTTTGTGTTTGCGCATTTATCCATCTTCACTAACTCTTTTTTTCCCCTCCTCTGGTTCAGTCATGCAGTTGTCTGATCTGTAAGACTGATACCTAGATTCCTCCTACAATTTGTGTGCTTACTTCAGGTATCTGCAATCACTAAATGATTTTTCCTTATTAGAGGGTGCTGCGTGTCCATACCTCTCTCTTTCACTTGAGCAGGTATGGTAAGCACACTTGATCTTTTTTCATTAATGTCTCTCTCTCAAGGAAGACTGCGAAGCAGTTCATCTTTCTTTATCAGTCCCTCTTCTTAGTTCCTAGCACCTGAATACTTCACTGGACTGCATTTTTTTCTTTTTAATTCATTCTGGGTACAGGTGTCTTCTCCTGGGCACAGCTGGATTGAGTAACAACAACTGGAGATGTGACAATTTCAAGCTGTTCAACCTAACCTTTTCTGAGGGTTTTTTCTCTTTTCTTGAATTGGAGTCACGTTATTGCAGCATAATAACTTTGGCAGTATCAACAGAGTTTTGGGTTGGGTTTTGCTTTGTTTTAAATAAATAAGTGTAGACAGGAACTGAAGAGAGAAAGTGAGAAATGGAATAAAGCATATGGTTCATAAAACAGGTAGACTTTCCTTGCTTTTCAAATTGCTCTTTAATAGACTGGTAATAAGTATTTGTTTTTTTAATTCAGTATGTATCTGGACATTACCTGTGACTCATGGCCTTACAAAAGAGTGACAAGATAGCGCAGATGGATGCTGTTTCCAATCCTTTCCTGCCATCTTTAGGCTCAGGAGTACAGCAATTCCCACAGATATGAAACTATCTATCTGACAAACCCAAAAGCATTAAAATTAAACTGGGCAATGTGTTAGGCCCATGAACAGGCTTTGGTATAAGATAACATGTGCCATCTCTCACAGAAGGGATTACAGGAATTTCTCTCACACTGGACAAAAAGTTACAATTGAGGTTTTCACAAAGGTAAATATTTTTAAGCAATTTAAAATTTCAAGCAGGAAAAGTAGGATTCCTAAGCCCATAATATTTTCTTGCCTGTTAATTTATAAACACAATCATAAGAGTTTGCATTCTGAAATATTTTATCTGTTTTGCCATATGTTGCTGGCTTACTTCCCTGTCCCTCAACAGAAATTACATTATGTAATTAAACAGAAAAAAGTCTGCCCGAGAGGCTCTGTGATGTGTCCTGATGCGCTTTAAGTGCTGAACTACTTTTGGATGAGCAAAGATAGCTTTTCCATTTTCTCACTTTGGATGGGCAAAACCAAAAGCTCCCCTTGTTTCCAGGTCTGAAACCACACAGGAAATGCTACCTAAATGCTCATTTGATTTACAAAGGATCTTGTTAATCTATGAAGATCATAGAATCAAAAATCATAGAATGGTTTGAGTTAGAAGGGACCTTAAAGATCATTTAATTCCCTGTCACAGGCACCTTCCACTAGATCAGGTTGCTCAAAACCCCATCCAGCCTGGCCTTGAACACTGCCAGGGATGGGGTAACCACAGCTTTTCTAGGCAAGGTAGTCTACTATTTACTTTTTTGATGGCATTATAGGTGCTATAAAAACAATTGCAACTTTTGGGAAAGAGAAAAAAAAAAAAAAAAAGAAGAAGAAAATATTCCAGTTAGAATTCCAAGTTTTCCCACATCTAGTAATTTAAAATGTTGTTCTAAGATCTGCTATTTTACAGTATGGTAATAGAAGTTCAGCCTGAAAGCAGTTGATGGAAATTCATGAAAAATTGCTATAGAATTATTGATGAAATCTTTTTTTGCAGTATTAGTCATATTCTGATTGCATACAAGTGAAAAATACAGGAGTCCTGGAGCTAGGAGTGCAGCAGCAGCATTTTTTTACTAATGGTCCTTTCTAAAATAGAAGAAGTTGTCACTATTTCGCTGTTCTTTTCATTACTCATTGTTACTTAGATAATATGTTTTTCCCACATGCCCTTCTGATAATCTTTCTGGCAAGAAAGCAAGCTAATTATGGTGTCAAATCTGCAATGGAGAAAAATTCTCTTTTTCTCTAAAAGGGTTTTTTTTCCCCACTATCTTTAAAATAGTTAGTAGACAGACAATGGATATTTAAATGAGAAAAAAGACTTTTTTTTTGTCATTAATCATAATTTCTCATGCATTGTAATAATTAGCTGTTGGATTAAGCTATTTTAATGTATTTAAGTGAGGATTAAAATCATTATATTCCGCAAAACAAACAAAAACTGAAATGAACTAATAAAGTCACTGTTATAATAATCACTAGTTTTATATGTGTGTGTAATAAATTATAATAGATAACGAAGGAAACAATACACTGGAAAATCAGATTAAGGTGACTACCAGGAAATAATGGCTTAATCATTAGGCATTATAGGAAAAGTTGCTATTGCAGCTTCCTGTTATCATTCTTTGCATGGAGCACCTTTTATAAATAAAAATCAGAGGTTTTTCTTCTCAGTCCAGTGAGACATTTAATTCATGTTAAAAATTTTTTTTTTTTCCAGTTTGTAATTTTGCTCTTTTACTCTGTATTTCTCACAAACAGACATCCTTTTACTCCTCCATTCCATCTTTTATTCTGTGTAGAAAGTTGAACATCTTATGGACTTACAGTTAAGCAACTATATAGATTTTGTCTGATATATATTTCTTTCTAAATATGTGTTTCCAGATAACATAGAATATTTAAAAAAATCCAAGATCTGGCATAAGTAGCACACAATTGATGTGAGGTTTTTGATAAGAGGTTTCTTTCTCAGTCTGAATAATCCAGTTTCCTTGGTCACTAACTTATGATCCAGAAGTGCATGCAGGGACAGGATAATGATTCCAAGAAAGGTTGCTTTCTGAAGCTGATATTTTACTCATATTAGTTGGATGAGGATGTGGGTTTCTGGGTACTTGATGTTGTTTTTTGTTTAGTTTGGGTTTGGGTTTTTTTTGTTTGTTTGTTTCAATAGCACTCTATAATTAAAATGTCCAGGGAATTTCCCCCTCCTCCACCCAATACTGGATAGCTGGACTGGATATGACATGGAATACATTTGTTTCACAGTGTGTCTATTTTTCTACTAGTATGTTCCTTTTATATTTATAGGCTTATCAGAAAGTGTGTCTAGTTCTGCACAAGTATTTCTAGCTGTTTCGCTTCTGGAGAAGAGTTAGTTCCTGATCTGAGTGTTTGCCTCTGAGGTGTTCATCAGTAGATGCTGCAAGATGACTGAAGTTATTCTAGAATTTGGACCCCAGCAGCTGAGAAACAGGTGAGCATAAATCACATGGTCACATATTATATCAACTTCTTCTCATTTACTGGGAAAACCATTTTCATCCCCAATAAACGAGAGATGAATAAATGCAAAAACAAGCCCTCCACTATTTTTCACATTTTTAGCATGAATTTGCCTCACCCATGTTTTGGTGTTTCGCTTGCTGTCAATATCTATCAAATAAATTCACTGAGCAGCAGGTCTGTGAATGTTAGAAGACTGAAGACTATCTACAGGGCATAAAAGCCCACACCAATTTGATTAAGGAACTGAAATAACTCACTGTGTTCAATGTACAAAGCTCATATTTCAGACACTAAATATTCGAGGTGCTGTGAGCCTCAAATGTTCAAAACCTGGGATCTCAAAATATGTGAAGTTACTTCTATATTGTCCAAATTTTCAGCTTTCTTTGCAGCCAAGAGGAACAGAGATGCTATCCTTAACCTCATGCTTTAGGCACTTACCCAAATGTTACTTGATAATCATACAGGCACCTGCGCCTTTGTGATGATCTAGAGCTTGCAGTTCAGACACTTATGTTTCTACAGAAGAGTGTGGTACGCAATAGCACTGTGTCGGGTGCTTCTCAACAGAAACCTAACTAGTGATATACTAAACATCTTACTGGCAACAAAGGTTACATTACAAGGTATGTTTGAACTCCTTCTGTTTCTGGCATTTAAGGACCTAAAAGAAGATGAAATTCTGGTGCCACACACCTCGTCATCATTGAAAAGACCATAAAATTTTTATAGGGGGAAAGTATGTGGCAAGATTTTTCTCAGCACTGAACGGGGCTACATAATTTTCATACTGAAGTTTGAGGCTTTAAGTATTCTAAATGAGAAGGAAAGCTTCCTTTGGTCACTGCAATGAAGTGATACATTAAGACATACAGGAAAATTATAAAAAACTGCACAAAATATAAAAATATGAGATACCAAGATAATGGATGGATCAGTTATTCAGGATTTGGAAATTGCTATGATTCTGTGTGAGCCCAAAGAGAAATATGTTATTATACCTGCTGAAGTTCTGTTGCATAAAGAAGAAGAAGGTTCTTCCATGAAGGAGGCAACACATCCAAATACGTCACAATGTCACTTTGTCTCACACTGTGCTACCATAGCATGGTATTAAAGTACGTATGGTGTAGAGTAACAGGTACGTTAAATGACACTGACATAACAGGCCAGACAGTACAGACCTACTTGTCTTTATTCCCATGTCTTTCACAGCATTCCAGGAATACCAACGTGCATGTTTGCATATAAGAATACATCACTGATTCAATAAGAGCGATAAGTAGTGTGTCTGCGCTAGGGCAGAGAAAGTACATAGCAACATTTCAAACAAAGTATCCTTGAAGACTTTCATCACTCATAACCTACTGTTCCCACTGCCCTGCAAAAGGAGCTCTCTTTGTGTATGTCATTATTTGGGCAGGAAGGTCATGTTTTTTGTTAGTATGCTACTCAGGGCTCTCTGCAAACAGTAAAACATTTTGATAATACGGAAGCTATTAGAATTATTTTTTTCTTTCAGCTGTATAACAATGAACAGCAGCAGCTTTCTCTGCCCCTGGGTTAGTAAGAGAGATAGAGAGATTAGCAATAGTGGCTGACTGCAAAGTTAGTTTTAGGGATGAGCAATCAGGGCAATTGCTTGAGATAACAGGGCCTGATGGGGATCCCTGCAATCATTATGTGGTTGTGCAAGTCACAGTAGAGTTGTATAGTAAAAGGGAAACTGGCTTGGCTGAATTTGACTTTATTCTACTAGAGGTTTAACATTCCCCAAAAAGTTATGGACCTAATACCCATCACCCCCACACTTCCATTAATATCTTGGTGGGATGGTACTTCAGGATTAAGAACCTGCTGTTGGCTGTTTGCTGTCAGTGGGGTCATCTCCACTTATACAGAAAAGGAGCTTTAAATATTGTCTTGCTCGGAATGGTCCCATGAGATCCATTTTGCGCAGCTGTAAGGAACAACAAAAGTTGGATGCCAAAGGAGAAGCAGTATGATTATGCTGCTGGGCTGTGTAAGCTCTCAACTAGAGATTGGCAGCAAAATAAAGAAAAAGCTAATATAAATGCAGGGAATGTGTTATTCAGTACTTGATCATCAGCTGTAACAGATGAGAAATTATGCTGTTTTCCAGAGCTCAGGCCCATCTTTTATGATGATTGTATTAAAAGTCTGAGCATAAACACAAGCAGGCTGGCTCAGTAATTGGAAAAGACAGACCTACAATAGCTTCTCATAACACATCACACTTGTGTATAAAAGCAAAATATGGGCTCAGATCCACCTTGTAAACCTGCTGCTTTCATGAAGGCAGTGCAGCTGTGATTTTACCATAAAAATAGACCCTCTGTGTCATTGATACTCCAGAATCCACAGTCCATGCCATTCTTGGACTGTCCTCATCTGTGATATAAATACTTTAGGTAAAGGCAGATTTTTTTTTTTTGCAGTCCCTCTAGACTGAACATTAAAGAAATCAAGAATGGTGAGATAATCCCATTATGATCAGATAAACAGAAAACTTTATTCTTTTGAAGATCTTCTGATTAGCCTCTGAGTACAGACCACCAGTTTAAAGAGTCGCTGTCTTGGTAAATTATTCTTGGCTTTTATTGTAGCTAAGGAGTAGGTCATAGTCCAAATAATTGGTAACTGCAACATGCAGAACTGCACTCACAAAGATGTGTTTGTTGCTGGCTCCAGGGCATATAGAGAATTTTTTTTAATTATTAACTTTATATAATTATCCCCTTTATCTCTAGACCTATAGCATTTATATTCAGCCTTCTACTGTCATCAATACAGTATATTCTCTGTTCTAAAGGCCTGGAGACTCTGAAAGCATGTGTTATCTGATGTTGACATTTATGTAGTTCATAACAAAAAGTCAAATAAATGTGCAATTGCCTATTGTAGTTGCTCAACTATGTAGTAAATCAAATGATGTAACCATAATCTTTCCTTGACCCAGTTGAAAGGAATAACCTATAAAGCTGGTTTTCATACTTACTTAAAATTCTTTCACTGTACACAGAAAGTCTAAATCCACAATCTTGCCAATTCTTTGTTTTGGTAAATTCTAGGATGGGGCAGTTTTTCATTAGGGGCAGTTTCTCACTAGAGAATTCTATTGCTGCTAACACTCATCAATCAAACTCATTGACAGCCAGACAGCCAGTGGGAACAAATCAGGGTCCCAGACAATAACAGGTGATGGAAGATCAGAAGTACCGTTTGTAATAGTAATGTCAAGCCAACCAAATGTGGACATTTTAAACTATAATTCTGAAGTTTTTCTTTGGGTTCACAGGCTATTATGTTTTCATTAGCATTTGCTTTTCCTCTGTCTCTCTATTCCCTATTATCTGTTCCCTATGACAGGTGAGTTTTGACTAATGATGTATTCTTTGTATCACTCTCCAGGGAAAGCTTTCTCAGCAACACTGCATTAATCAGGTTCTTAGCTGGTTGAATTTTGTCTCTGGCACTGAGGAGCTAGTTCTTTTCATTCCCTTAAACAGCCTCAGTCACTTGGCTCAGCAAAGACCCCTTTGAGACTCTCTTTCCATTCCTGCCTCTTTCAATCTGCCAGTAATCACCACAGAAACTTGATGGCACCGGGTTTCTCCAACATAATTTTATTCAGCTGAGTATGAGGAAATATCATGTGGTGCTTTTGACAGTGCCAGACCTGCTACCTTTAAATCTTTAGTGATTCAGCAGACTAATGTAGTGAAGCAAAGCAATTTGAGAGCAGTGGGACCTATCTACAGTATAAAATGTCATCTTCTTGCAGGTGGGAATTTAACTTAATGGGGATGAATGGTTGTTGCTGAATTTCCTTTGTTGGTGTTTTCAAACAAGGGAAAAAAAGGATTTAATGAAAGTTCTAATTGTCATTGATTAGTGCAGTGCTAAGAAATAAGTCTCAAACTTTCTTTCAGTACAAGTCACTTTGTTGGAGAAATTGCTTTGCTGACCTTCATCTTTTCTCATTTGCAATATATGGGCTGCTTTTTAAGCTGTTCACATATGTGATGTCACCTCATTCTACCCTTTGGGACATCCCATGGCAACTGTAGGAGCTGTCTACCTGGAAAAGTAACAAATACAGATATATATTTTGCATGTCTTTTATTAATATATAACATCCAAACTCAAGTTAATATTGTGTGACGAATAGTTTCTTCCTTGTCCTCTAGGAAACCATTTTTGAAATTACTGTTGTAAACAGAACTGCTGTAGAAATGTCACTGCAGTAAAGGCCATGTCTCTAGGCCATCCTCACAGAACTGCCTCTTAGTCTTTATATAGGTAAACGCCCACCAGGGGTGGAAGAGTACCTTGCTCAGTTCCACAGTAACAATAAATGTATCTGATCTGAAGGGTATGTTCATGCTGCAGTTTCCTAAACAGCCTCTCTCCTTCATTTGGTGTGCTTTTGTTGTGTTTGTTGTTCAACTTAATTTGATTAATCTCCCATCCTGGCTTCATATTCTTCAAATGGTGACTTACTTCTTCACCTTATTTGCTTTCCTTTATGCACTCTTATATTTCAAACTGGTTACTTCTCTGCCTTACAAAGGCCTTTACAAAGCGGTATCATTTAACTCTATTTTACAATTCCTTCTGAGCTAGATGCTTAGTTTTTCCTGTATTAGGTTATTTTTAGCCTTTCTGCAAGTCTCTGTAACACTTTTGGATTTATATTTCTATTGTTTAAATCATAATGCAAAATATGCAAATCTTTGGCAAACCTTTAAATTTACTGTAGTACTGCTTTTTTGCTGATGTTTCATTCCACTACTAACACTGTTAGAAACAGGAGTGGTTTTGCCACTTCCAAAGGCCATACTTTAAAGAGCATGCACTAGTTTTTCTCACAAATAAATCCAATTATATTAAATATTTCAGGAATTTTTGCTTTGCTTTCCAGTGTTACTTAATCAGCTCTATTTATAACAATACACAGGCTGTTCATGACAATGCTCATTTAATTAACACTATTTCAAACTAGAAAAAACAGCCCAACCTTTACAACCTTTTATTTTCAGTACATTTAATGTCATCTTTCACCAGGCTTCATTACCCTCATTCCTACCATGAGAGGACAGAAAACAGAGTAAACCTCCAGAAATTAAATCTGTTCCTTTTTTTCATCAATAGAAGTTTTGCTGTGACCTCTGTAAAACCAGTTTTCTACACCACTGTATGATATGTTAGTAAGGCCTACTGTTCAGAGGACACTGAGCCTAAATTCTGTATTGCTTTATATAGCCGTATATGCTATGTATACAGTGAAACAGAGGCAAAATAATAAAGCTTCAGGGTTTGCCTCTCTCAGCAAGAGAAAGCAGAAATCCAGACCCATGTATTGTTATTCCCAAATCACCTTTATCTTGATTTTTACAAGGCCCAGTTCTAGATCAATATATATAAAAATTTCTGTGTGACTTTGACCTAGGCCCTATGCCAGTCAAATATAACTTACTCAAAATTTAAATGACAGGGGCTGTGACCAGTCAATTAATGATCTCGGTGTTTTTACATTTGGTGAAGCTTACAAGAATTACAGAATTGAAATATGCATATAGCAAAGCTCTATGCAGCATGACATGCTTTGGTTGCTTTGGCTTTCAGCAAATCTTCGGTGAGTCTTTCATTGCCTTAATCCTAATGAACAGGTTTTGTGACATTATAGGATTACATATTTCACATACTGACATGTCCATAATGAATAATATAGAATAATGCTGTCCACATGTCCCTGTCACTAAATAATTTATAATCTACAGGTATTTCTGTATCATTAATATGTTAGATGTACCTAGACAGCCAGACACATATTGTAGTCCACAACATTCAAACCTGTACAGTATTTTACAGGATGCTGAACAGCCACAAACAAATGAGCTTATATTATTGTCTTCCCAGTTTCTTTGGATTATGTCGTTTTTTTCAAAAGTTATGCAGGCTTTTCTGAATGTAATATTCATTGAAAATTACCCTCTTGCATAACCTTTTGGAGCATCCAAGGAGTCACTCTGCCAGTGCTGATAGAAATTTAGCAGGGTTTCATTTCTACTACAGCATTTTGAGCTGCTGAGCGGATTGGTTATTTCATAGAATCACAGAATATAATCATAGAATAGTTAGGGTTGGAAAAGACTTCAAGATCATCAAGTTCCAACCCCCCTGCCATAGGCAGGGACACCTCACACTAAACCATGTCACCCAAGGCTCTGTCCAACCTGGCCTT
>JANHGB010021177.1:0-10618 GCA_026283785.1 Coracopsis vasa | reverse complement strand
GGAAGGTGTCCCTGCCCGTGGCAGGGGTTGGAGCTGGATGAGCTTTAAGGTCCCTTCCAACACAAACCATTCTGTGAGTCCATGATTCCCTGCAAATCCAGACAGGAACCAGTCTGAGGTGAACAGAGCTGCTGGGTGAGCTCTTTGCCTACAAGGACTTGATTCCCTCATCCATCTCCAGGGCTGGATGCACGAGCGTGATTCCCCTGGGATTGCCAGTGACGGCAGAGCCCGAATCTCCCTGTTCCACCCCCCCACCTTGAATGGAGCCATCTCCTTTCGTTTCTCCCAGCCTTGGGCTGTTCCCGCTGGCGGCTGCTGCCAGGTCCGGGTAGGACCAGACCTCCTGGTAGAACACGTTTGCTCCGGCTCCGGCGTGTTCTCACCGCTTGGCTCATGGGGATGAGTTGATGTTGGCTGGTGGGAAGGGCAGCAGGATCAGCACCATCTCATCCCAGCCCTCACTGGGTCTGGGCATGCCGCTGCCCATGACGTCTCCCATCCCAGGGGAAAGCCTGAAGGCTGCTCTGGAAGTTCCTCCTATTGCCCTACAGGACCCAAGCACCATTCTCCCTTCACCATCCGTCCTTCCTTCCTTTTGCTGTGTCTCCAAGGGCCCAGATTGACCTTGCCAACCCCCTCCCATTGATCAGACAGCACCATGTGGATGGAGGGATGGAGAAGGATGAAGGGAGGATGGATGGATGGATGGATGGATGGATGGATGGAATGATGAATGGAGGATGGATGGATGGATGGATGGATGGATGGATGGATGAATGGAGGATGGATGGAATGGTGGATGGATGGATGGATGGAATGATGGATGGATGGATGGATAATGCTGCTCAGGAGCATCCAGCTGGGAACAGAAGAGCACAGGGAGATCTGGGAGTCCTTTTGGGGTTTGTTTGCTTCAAGAAAGGGGTTTGTAAAGGGCTGTGGCTGCAAGGGGAGCTTGTGGAGAAGGTCTCTGCGACCAGTACACATCTGCTTTCAGGATGGACGTGCTGCTGGGGGGAAAGGCTGCATCTGAGGGCAAAACCCTGGGGCAGGGACCAGCGCTGGTGTTCACAAATGGTCCTGGGCTGGGGCTGCTTTGCAGGAGGTGTTCAGTGCCATGAAATGTGTGCTCCACAGCTGGTTTCCAGCTCTGCTTGGATGCCAGGACGTGTGCTACATGTGAGGGCATCACAGAATCCCAGACTGAATAACAGGGAAGAGCTTGTGCCTAAGAGCTCATCTCAGTCTCCCCTCTGGCAGGTTAAAGCCATTCCCCTTGGCCTGTCCCTACAGGCCCTCATAAAAAGCCCTTCTCTGGGTTTCTTGTAGGCTGGGGATGTGCTCAGCCTGCAGCTCAGTGATCTGCATCCTATGGAATTTTAGTAAAGTTTGAATATACTCACAGCAGCACCCCAGTGATGATTTGTGTGCATTCATACAGTCCATCACACTGGCTTAACAGTAAGACACCAACCTAGAGATTCAGTAGAATTCTTACACTAAAGTTTCTCATTTTCCTCAAACTCTACATCTATGATTTTAGTTCAGATTTTACACAAAATATTTCTTCCAAATACAACTTTGGAACACCAACTGTGTTTTGTCAAATACTGTATTAGTTTGGAGTTCTAGGATAGGATTTAGACACTGCAGTGTGCTGAGACTTGTAGCTTTGTCAATCATTGAACAAAATCTGTTAGCAACCCTCACAATGCTTCTAACTAAAAAAACCAAACCGCATTTCAGAATAAGTTTGTTTCCACAAAGCCTCAACAAATGTGCAATAATCAGCAAGTACAAACACTGCTTCTTTCCTAATGGGAGCAGAAGGGTTTGCTTAAATCAGCAGAGTTGATCTTTGCCCAAGTTAGGTCCATGTGCCAGAAAGCTGAAGGTCATCCCTGATTAGACTGGAGCAGGACCCGCTGCGGCTGCAGGAAATACAGCTGCTCATATGAACTGCTGCCTCTTAGACAAAGTGGGCAGTGCAGGTAAACCAGGAGAAGGCAAGGACAGATACAGGATTAGGAGCAGAAAGCACCCTCCTGATGTGACCAGGGCATTGTTACTCCTTCCTTCTGGCTTTGCAAATCCATTCCAGTTCTTCATTGATCTTCTGCATAAAAATCTCAGTTAAAGGATGAATTAGCAGTGAGTTGATCTGTAGGTATTAGGTTGTACATGTTAAATGAGGCATCGGTCTGCACATAGGAAAACAATATCACTGCGTAATTCCTTTCTTTATATGTCATATACAGACAACCATTTCAATTTCTGCTGGAACTGAGTATCAGAGAAATCCCCCAAAGCAGTATTCACTGGGCTGCAGGAAACCAGAAGGCAGAACAGATACCTCTAAGCTTGCCCAGCAGTCTGAAAGAAGGTTCCCTTTAAGCAAACATTTTGAGCGATGGCCAGGTTCTTGAGTAATCAAGGAAGATGTTGATTAAATTAAAAGCAGTTGAAATATTTTATTAGATATGAGTATAATTTCTTATAAGGTGAATATTTTCACCTTTTGATAGTGGGAGTGGTGGTGAAGTGGGATTTGCCCTCTCATTCCTTTTAAAATGAGGTTGAAACCTTAAAATCTCAGAGAAATCAGTTATTTCATATAACAGGGATTGGCAACAGTGATACCAACTCAGGGCACTATGGAAGTCTTATGTCTCTGATTCTTCTATTCCTCATCATAATTTCAGCAAAAGCTTTCAGCACATTTATCTGCAGCTGATGGATCACTGAATGCTTACAACTGGAGAAAATGAGCATCAAAGCTATCCAGAGCATTATTTTAATGGTTGGCTCTTTCACAGAGATTCACCTTTCATATGTTCCGTTTCCCAGTCAAGTACAATTCGTATGTGTTTTAAAGGCAGAATTTAGCTGCATTTTGCTATTTGCTTTGATTTGCATTTCTCATAACTGAGCAGTAAGTGAACTTGACAGCTTTGTGGCCAAAGGGAAATCCTGATACTAAGGTTTGGAACAAAAGGGCCTTAATGAGCTCAGAGCAGAAACAGAATGTAAACCAGAACATTTCTTATTCAATCTCATTATTACTGGTGAGCCCCCAGTGGGTCCTCCCTAGTTGCTCAGATTCCCAGTTTGAAATGGGGTGGGAGGAAGCAGAGAAAGAAGAGAGAACAGGCAAAACCCATGAATAATACAGGCATTATTGCAAATACTGAGGTGTGTGTACCTGCTCAGAGTGAAATACACGGACACAGCCCCTGCATTTCTGTCAGTGCATCTCTGACTTGTTTAGTTTTTAGATGGCTTATTTTCAGCAATATGAGCCTGAACCTTAACCCCTCTTCCAATGGTGAAGCCCATGACAATGGCATCTACTTCAAACTGGTTTCTGTTCATCTCATAAGTGCTCACCTATGACTTGTTTTGCTCAGGATACAGCAGGAACCTCTTCTGATCCACAACTTCTTTAACGCTTTGTTCTCAGGTCAGTTTGCAACTCAACTTCTTAGCCTCAGAAATCTAGAAGTATAAACTATGGGAGTGCAACAATAAGATACGCATTTAATGATGAGTAAAATAAATCTAGAGGAAAGAGGAGAGGAAAAAGTGGCAAACTGGCATTTCAAATCTGTTAGTGCCTGTAAGGCCTTGAGTGTGAGTGATGGGTTTATGTAGGATCAGACCCCCTGTCATCAGTATAAAAGCCAAATAACCTGTAGCTGAGAGTTATCAGCTCCTTCTTCTAGATCATAGTGGTAACAACATTTTAAATTCAAATCTGCTTGGGTTTTGCTTTAAGCTTCTTCATAGTGCTTCACTTTATAGGACTGTGGAATCTATTGGATGGACTTAAGACTGCAGCTGGGAACTGGCATAGTTTGCAACAGGAAGAACAAAAACTCTATAAAAGAAAGAAATAGTATGAGCAGAGGAGAGTTGGAAGATAACAGAAGACAGAGCGAGCTACATTAGCCCAGGCTCTAATGTGGTCAGCTATCACAAACCATAAACCTCAGTTTTTATGTATCTGCTTTTGTAACACAACTTGAGCATGACTTAAAAAAGTTGAGATTTCTTAGGATTTAGAAGAAGAACTTGATCTTTTCCCACCATAAAGCAAAATGACTTTTAGAATTCAAAAAGAAATTTTGGAGTGATGTATTTGATGTGCCATTTGCCCACACTTTTGTCTAGAAAGGCCACACTGTCCCTGGCAGAGATTTTCTGCTTTAATTTTAAGCTGCAAAGTAAACCTCGTCAGTTTGGCAGCAGAAATCCATCTATATTTCAAGGCAGTATTTTGCAATTCTGGTTTTTACAGCCATAAACACCTTCTAATGCCAAGGGGGAAGAGGACTTTAATCCAGATAAAATAAGATTCTTAAACACTGAAAACTCCACTCAGATTTATGGGGCAATTTGAATATTGGAGCTCCCATGCCAAGAGCTGCACATTCCACTTGTGCACCGTGGGGTGTTGCCCGACTGGCTGCTTCCAAGGTCACAGCACCTCGAGCTGCATCACCCATCCAGAGTTACCCTCTAATCTGTTCCAATAAATAAACTTGGAGTTTTGTTCCCAGAATGTCTTTGCCAAATGTTATTTCCATATTTACTTTGCCTTTTAGCCTTAAATCTTCTCTTTTTTTTTCCCTCTTGTAATATTTTTATCCTGTATCTTATTTAACACCTTTTAATAAGCTGAATTCTTACCAAGCGAGCACAACAACATCTGAAAGATGAAATCTATCTCTTTGATGGTATGAAACCATGACCCAACAGGCCCATCCTCTGCCTGGAGGGCTGGTAGGAGCTTCATGTTAGATTATTAAATCCTTCAGAAACTCAGGTATGTTTATTCGTAATGCAAGGTATCGAGCCAGCATCACAATTCTTTCCTCTTCTGAATGCAAAAATAACTTACAATTAAAAAGCATTTGCTGTTTTGCTCTCCCTAAATCACTCTCCCCTTTTATTCCTGAAGAGTTTCAGTTGTCATTTGCTTCTTTCTGGTTTTCCAAGCAGCTCATTTGCTTTGGTTCTCTGGAGTATTTAAATGAGCATTTCTGTGTCTCACAGGAGCCAAGAGGGCATGCTGATGCACAGAAGCGTTCCTCACCTCCAACTGAAAATAAACATGCTCCCTTTGTCTCCCTTTGGTAGCTGCCTTTGCAGGAGTCTGCTGCCCAGCTGTACTGAGATTTAGACCTCGTACACCTTGAGTGCTCAAAGGCCTCTGTGGCACAGAGAGCCTTTAAAAAGCACAAGTGAAAACTTGCTATCACAGCGATAGTGTTTGACTGTCAAATGGGACATCGTCTATGGGACTGCCTAAAGCTTGAGTTTTGAATCTTATCTGCTGTGATTTTCAACAACTTTTCTTTTTAGCATTACATTTTCTTGAAAGTAACAGTTTGCATTTTGCTATTTGCTTCATCCCTACCAGTTATACCTGAAATGTCATCTAAATATCACCATGATGTAGGAAAGAAATCAATCTACTCTGCTCCTGAACTGGTTTTACCCTCCCATCCACAGCCACGTTTCTAGCAACCTTCCTTGTCTCTTCTGGAATTAGTTGCTGGCAATTCAAACTTGAAACAGGCAAATTTAGGCATCCTTTTTTCCTGATCCCCCTCACACTTCTGTCACTAGTAAAGGCACCATGCTACCAGTATTACTGTCTGTAACGAGTCAGGCACCTTTGACTCCTTCCTTCCTTTCTCTGCTCATTCCTCTGTTCATACCACTCTCCACCGCTCTCACTCAACTCCTGCTGCTACTTCATCCATATAGTAAGAGGTGACCTTTTCTCTTTCTACATGGCAAAAGCCCTTGTATAGGCTCTTCTTACCTACCACTGCTTCCTTTCCTGCCTCTCTTCTGTCTTTTACAATCCAGAGAACAAGGAGCTACTGAGATAATTTGTCTGGTTTTTGATAAAGATACAGGAACACTTTCTTTTAAGTCCATTACAGTTTTACATCTGCTTCACCAGGGTAAGCTTAAACTCCTCATTCTTGTCATTATGACTCACCTATTAACTTGAACTTTTTCTCTTTTCACTTCCCTAATGATATGACCTGCAGTTGATCTAAGTCCTCTACAACAGTTTGCAGATTTCTTTCAATATCATCTTGTAGGTGGGAAAAGTTCCCCAAATCAGCCTTCCAGGTCATTAATCTTTCCTCAAACTGCTCCTTTACAGATATTGGTAGTACAGTATTCATATGAGCAAATACAGTAGTTTTCAGGGATTTTTATGTGGGTAACTCTCAAGAGATACGTTGAAACATTGACCTCTACCATGCGTGTGCTTTTCTGACCCCCCAGTCCTGACCCTGAAACAGTTGTGCCTTGTGAGAAGCTCCTTCCTCTAAGTGCTCCCAGTGACATCAACAGATTTAGTCAACTGAAGCTGTTTACTTGGGAAAGGCATTTGGAAATCCCTGCAGTGTAACTACTGTGGGCTCTGGCCTCACATCTGGCAGCAGCCTGCATTTGGTCTCCTCTTCATCCTGAAAAGGAAAGGAAACAGAAACTTAGGGAAGTCCCAGCAGACACCTCCTGCTGCTGCTGTCAGGACGATGCTGGGATGCTGATGAATGGGAGAGCTCTCAAAACCTCAGCTACTATCACCTGGGAAGGTTTGGAATCACATGGGCTGTGCTTGACTTGCTTTTGTGCACTATATAATAGTCCATGTTACTAATTTTGATTGCAAATATCCTTGGTTTCTATAGCTATTTCTATAGTAAGGAACAGTGTAAACACATTACATGGCTCTCTTTTGTAGTATTATTTGATACTGAAGGTGAGCAAGGATGACTAATTCAAAAACCCAAAGTCTAATCACTAGCAGGGCTTAAACTATGGGCCTTACAAACAACTCTTCTACTTATGTATCTATTTTCCTCTTCAATAGAATTACCCATCCCTTCAGAAAATCAATATCCTATTTTAAAACTCAGGGAATTTGTTATCTTTACCAGGAATAAATAAGCTTACTAATGGAGCTATTGCTGTGTCTTAATAAAATGAAAATATTCGTTTGCAGGCAATCTGTAGAATATCAGTGTTTAAAAACCCCCCTCACAAAACAGTATGGATTTAATGTGTGAAAATCTCTAGTCATGTTTTGTGTTAAAATTAGATGCTGTTTATTTCTTTATGCCAGTGAACTACTTTGGTTGGTTGGGGTATTTTTGCCTCTTAAGTCTTTAGTTTGTGGAAGGGTTTTAGTTTAAAACCAAAATGAGTTTTTATTTATAAACTTGACCAAAAAATGTAATTACTGGATGAATTAAAAAACACTTCAGAAATTAATGCAACACCATGGAAAGCAGACAGTGAGAGCACTGGAAGCACACCTGAAATGGGGCTGCTCATCTGTACTGTAGTACAAGAACATGCAAGAAGAAAATACATAAATCATAGATAAAGAACTTGCAAAGTTCTTCCAGTTTTATTAATCACCAATGAAATTGCTACCTTGAGTAGAATGCATTGAAGAGCAACTCAGGAGCAGGGGGTAAAGAAAGTTATTGTCTTTGTTGCTTTTTGATATGTAGAATTGTTAAAGACCATTTCCTTGTATTCTATTCATAATTTGGGGCTCAGGTCATTCTCCACCACCCTGTCCTTTCCCTTACTGGGAATTGTAGGCAACTGGGGAGGAAACTTTAGACACCAGTAAAAATGACACTTAGCTAATTGAGATGCTGTGTCTAACTCAAACACTTGGAAAAATAGGTTTTACCTAGCAATGAGATGCCTTTGACATGAAATGTCAAACGCTGCTTCTTTCTGACACTGCCAAAACTTGGCTGAGCTCCACTTCTGCTGCTGGTGGAAGAAAGGCCAAACTCTCCATACCCAGAGCTGGGAGAACCCTGTCTGAATCCGGTGCTCAACCCACTTGGATACCCCAAGTGAATATTCCTTTCATGACTCGAAGGGACGTGAAAGTAGAGCAATGTGGTTGTACATGAGGACAGAATCAACCCAAGCAACTGCTCAGCATTCTAGCTTTGCTTTAGCCTCCTGACATCTTTGTTTCTCCCTCCATGTTTAGTTTGAAGCATAAGCAACACCTGCTGGTGAAAACAAAGCCTAGGGAACTTCAGAGCCATCCTTCTGGCAGAACGGGTTTGATCATGACTGCAAGCTCTGGGTGAGTTGTTCTAGAATGCAATAACTGGCCTATCACTCTTTGGAGTGATTTTGTAAGGGGAGGTAACCACCTCCTTATGGTGAATGCTAAGTGGGATCCAGGGATCTCCAGGAGCCTGGAAACTGCGTTCTGCGTCTCAGCTTTGGAACTGCAGCTTGTCAGTCATATCATGATACATTGGCAGAATTAAGTAAGAAGGTCTTGTGTATTGCTACTGTGGGAAAATGGTCATTTTGTTTAAGCACAAACCCCAGTGTTGTGGGTCATATTCATGGATTGATTCTTTAAAAGAAGTAAGAGACAACAGGGAACAAAACTTGAATACCCTGAGCTGGGAAACACGTTCTGCCACATACCATCTAGGATGTGCATGAGGAAGTGTCACTTGTATGAGATACTTGTAAGTGGAACAATTTGTGTTTTAAATAACACTGTTGTCAGAGGACAGCCAGGGAGCTTTTCCTTTCTGACTCTGAGGTGAATGATTAGAGCGTAATGATTCCTCCTGTCTGTGATAACTGAACATAATATAACGTCAAGTAACTGGCAAACCACTTGAGATGCCATCTGTTTTCAGTTTAAAACCAATGTGAACTTTGCAATGCAGGGATGTGGACAGCCCATTTGACTGGTAGCCCTCCATGACTGCAAGCAGCAACTCCTCAACTTCATTGACAGCTAATTTAATTATACTAAAAGGTTTTTAATTTCAAGAATAGTTAATGCTCCTGAGAACCCTGGAGAACGGCACTCCTGACGAGTGTGAGCGTATTGACATTTCTCCCCATGCAAACAGATCTGAATCATGTGTTAGACCCCACATTTTTGTGAGAAAATTAAGCATAATAAGTCATCCCTACTTGGAAGACCCAGAAGAGGAATGCTGACAACTGGAAATACCATTTGGAGGGTAAGCAGCATATGGAGGAAGCAGGAATTCTGCAGCATCTGATTCTCAATTTCAAAATATTTCTATAATAAGAAAATATTTTTTTTCATGATGGGGGATATTCCTTTATCCCAGAAATTGACTGGATACCTCCTCAAAGGTTTGTTGTTCCCTGGTGTAGTGATCAGACAGACAACTGGCACTGCAGCGTGTTTACCAAGAGCTGGTTTGCTGCGGAAGGATGTGGGTTTGGGTTGGTTAATACATATTGCTTGACACATTTCAAGTGTCAGATTGTGGTCTTTATTTATAAGATATGTTGCCAAAAGGAAAGGGAATAACATGGTCCAAAGCACTGCCCTGGCTGGGAATTGCCAGGCTGCAGCTATGGCAGTTTGGCTCCTTGGTGAGCTTTGGTCCTCGCTTTTACACCATCTTCATGCTGCTTTGGTTCTCCTGGATGGATTGAAGAAGGGGGAAAGTCTCCCCTTGGGGTGAGTCCGGGCTTTGTTTGGCCAAGCAATAGGTGTAAAAAAATGAGTAGTTTGCAATTGTAACTGAAAGGGAATATTTAATTTGTATTTGAAAACACTTTTCCTCCCACTGCTACCGGCCCAGTCTTTGCCAGACAGAATTCCCGCTCAGTATGATGGGGAAGGGAATGGAGTGAATTAGTCAAATTGAGGAATGTGAGTTGTGACAACAGTGGTCGTGGTGAGTGTTTTCTTTTGGCCCGAGTGCTATCTGTTGCTCTGTATATGTAGTTCATGTAAATGCTGTGACCCTGGCTTGTGTTAGAGACCTGGTGCTGTGAGGGAAGGCAAAGCAAATACTGGTCGGTTGTTAGGATAAACGCTAATCTGAAATTACTACAAAGAGAAAAAGTAAATTGCAGAAAAGCTGCCTGAATGATTAAAATCACACAGGGAAAGCTGCAGCGGAGCACAGGCTGTCCCACTGAATCAGATCACTGAGAACGTGAATCTCACAGCTAAACTGGAGCTGGATTGTTAAACAATCTTCATCTTTAAGCAGCGAAGTTGGGATGTTTGCTTTGTGGCATCCTGTCAGTGAGTGGTGCCCGCTCCCAGGAGGAGGGCTGTGGGCAGGAGAAGCACCGGTCCAGTCCGGTTCCTTCTTCGAACGTGTTTAGTATTTACCTTTCCTTTCCTGTCTGTCCCTTCCTCTCCTCCCCACCGGCGCTATGGATGGATGAATCTCATTTGTTTAACTCCAGTATTTTCGAGTTCCTCTCGTTCAACCCACCGCTCCCGCTGCTTGTGCGGCTGGTCCAGCTGACACCGGGGCCGCCGTGTTCCATGCGCTGTGCGGAACCTGAACTCGACCTTTCAAGGGATGCTCGGCGGGGCTCCCCCGCGGGTGCGTTGTGCAAGCCGGCGGGTGCTGCGGGAGCCCGGCCGCGGGGGGGAGCGCGGGGAGAGACGGCGGCGACTCCGGGGGGCCAGGACTGGGACCTGGAGAGGGAGCGGGACCGGGATAGGGATAAGGACTGGGATAGGGACCGGGATAAGGACTGGGACCAGCCCCGCCCCGCCCCGCCCCTCCCGGACCCGCCC
>JANHGB010021176.1:923-43895 GCA_026283785.1 Coracopsis vasa | reverse complement strand
CGCGATGCCCATCTTCGACATGATCGAGGCAAAGAGACTTACCAAACACCATTCCTCAACAAAAGGACCTCAGTATTGTCTGGCACTACTTAAGTACTAATCAGAGCACAGACCTGATTTTCATGTGTCCTAGTGGTTGGTTTTATGCAGCTACCAGATAACTTGGAAGTTACTTTCACAAAGTTCCTTCTTTATCTGAAAGGGCTTGGTTTATAACAGACATTTCAGTATGTCAGATTGTACTGCTATGCTCCCTCTGACATTTCTATGGGTTTTTTGGTTCTATAAATGGCACTAATCTATTTTTCTTCACCATTCCTTGAAAAGTTATTTCTTCATCTATTTATCATTTCTGTATCATTTATTCTTTGGATGTCGCTTATCTGGCTTCTAAACTTCATAATTTGTATTACAGTACTTCTAGCAAAAGACTCAATCTATGATTAGGTCTGATATCAGACATCAACTTCCATAAAAACTCCTAATCAGACTAAGTCTAATGGGATCTAAACAATATACTTTCATGAAAGATATGAAAGGAGAGTTATGCAATGCTTTATTTGTTAGTAGGGCAGATACAAGTCACACACCACATAAAGGATACCAGGATCATCTTTAATACGGCAGGCAAAGTTCTAAAATAATCCATTCTGGGGAAACTGAAGGGTAAAAATGTGCATTTTTTTCTTAATTGGGGGAAGATATTAAAAACATATATTAAGAAAAAAAAAAGTCACAGAACAACCACCCTCACTGTAAAGGTATAGTCTAAAATACCTCTAAAGACTGAGGCCATTCCACCTTACCACGTGAACTACAGCTTATATACAATTTAACCTTATTTGGCACAGAGAAGAAATGTCACATGAAAAAACACCCAAACACAAAAAAACCAAGTGCCATCATCTCTACCGTCTCTAACACAAGTAAGTGATGTCAGTACACAAGAAAAAAAGGAGAAAAATCATGTCAGCTCTGTCATTGCTTTGGTCAGATTTCCGCTGTAATTTGTTGCGCAGTCAGGCTAAGATGCCTTTGTTTTTATGTCCACTCAAAATATAATTTCCTGATCTAATCGTGTTTATTAACAGTGTGACCATTTTTGACCCTAACAGGTATCCTAGCTACTTTAATGACCCAAACATTAATTCTTAAAAAGGCAGTATGTCAGTTTACTGATGCAAATTCCTTTTTGCCCCCAAATATTCACACTAAAAAACCTCCTAAAAATGAGGCAGAACCTCCTTATCTTTAATTAGAATGTCCTAGTCCAAGATCAAGGTAGCATAAATTTAATTTATAAAATGAAACCTAAATATCTTCCTTCTACATCAGAAAAGAGGATGAGTCTATTAAAAAAGAAAAAAAGAAGTATCCAGATGATGCCCCAATAAAGCCTTTCCTAACTTGATCTGTTGCTTTGACATTTTTGGTCATGTGTTTCATGGAGTACTGTATTAAATAGAAACAACAGAAATAAATTTAAAACAAAAATATTTTATATCTGTATGTGAAATGCAGATGCGTGTCTCACAAACGATTGGTGTGTTTAAAGTACAAAGTTGATTGACACATGCTTTCACTTAATGATGGTAATTACAAAGAATAACAACTCCAAACCACATCTGTTCAGTATAACAATCTTGTTGTGCTATGCAGATTACATTGAGAGCTGTCAGAAATGCCAATTTTACCACAAATCATGCATAAGCACATTTGCAAGACAAGAAACAGATTAATAAGCATCAACACTTTTCTGTAAACACTTGTTGAAGAGAATAAAAGCTGTTAGAACAGAAGGAAATGATACAATAGTGGATGCTTTCTCTATCAAGCTTGAAATAAGAAATCACAGGAAGTACAAAAGTGCAGGCTAGATCCCCAAAGAACAAGTCTCCCTGTAGCAGACCAAGATGTGGAAAATTCAATAACCACACTTCATATGAACAACATATAATCACATTTTCTCTTTCCTTTTGATCAGTTCTCACTTAAAATCTTAATTTTACACAGCACTAGATCATATGCAAATAGGACATTTTTAAATTGTACTGATTTCAAATACCTAAAAATCTGTACAAAAAAAAAAAAAAGCAAGCTTAACTCTCAGTTGAATAAGCACAGGTACAATGTTATAGGTGTTATTTATCCACTATTTTAATATTATTTTAACATTCTGGGAAAAAAAAAATAGTGTTTTCAGAATTAGTATATTTCAATTGCAAACATGCAAATGAAAACTGCATCTAAAACCGCTAAATAAAGAAAACTGACATAACTAAATCATAAAACTATGAACTTTTTTATCATTCATAATTGTAGGTGCCTTTATTCAAAAGCTGTTTAAGATTCAAGGTCATGTTTTTTCTATAGCAAAGGAGCATGGAATTATAGGCAGGCAATCATATGATCTCAGACAAGTCATTAACGTAACATGACTTTGTTTGCTTTTGTATGACAGAAGACATTACAAGATATAGCTGACATACAGTATAATTGTCGAATAAATAAACAACACAATTTTAAAACAAAAAAAGGTTCTTGGTTATATTCCTTTCTGTAATACATGTTTTAAAATTAAAAGAATCTCTGAGAAGTAGTTTTTCATTGCTATGACTGACTTGACTCATTAAATAACAAAAACTGTGCATACACATATAATAGAAACTTAACACATCTTTTTGTTTGTAAGTATGTATTTTTCCAAATTGTCCAACTTATGCTTGTTTACAGACTGCCACAGGAGATAAACTGTATACTAACTTAGTGTATCAGTTAGACATCTTGCAGATTTAGCCAGAGATGAAACCTTCTCTGTGCATTATTTACTTTTAAGTCTAGCTTTAACTTGCCTGTGTTTGCTCCAATTTTTTTTTATATTTATTGATACTGCTGATACAGCTGCATCAAGCATTGAAAACATAGAGAAGCCAACCGTGATTTACATAACCAAATATTTCATAAATATATTATATACTGCCTAAGTAAAAGTCCAGAAAAAGTAGTACAATTATTTTCATTCTCTAGGCTTATTTAGTTTCCATTAAAATTGACCAAATATTTATGTAACTAATAGGAGGGATCTTGCAGAACAGTATGCCTCATATCCTGCAAACCATTTCATTACTACACAATCCTCCTCAAATCCATGAAGATACATAGAAAGTTTGGATCATGGAATACCAGGTTGGGAAGGGACCTCAAGGACCATCTGGTCCAACCTTTCTTGGCAAAAGCCAAGATCCAGGCCTTATTTTGTATCAAATATACACACCTCTAGTTTTCTGTTAAAACTGCACAATTCCTATCAAGCTGCCTAGCTATGTATGTGATCATGCTGGTGATCAGAGCTCCCAATAAGGAAACCCAGGAAATACTTACAGAACATGTTCAGAACTTCTAAAACTTGCATTTAGAAGTGTCTATATAATCTACTGAACATTACCACAAAAACCAAACAGCAGCTACCAGGATTTTACAAACATAGTAGCATTGCTTCTATCAAGCCATTAGCAATAAAATTAACAATCAGTGATTACTGCAACCATCAAACAGAAACAGTGATATCACTTAGCCAGCAGGTTTGCAAACTGTGTCACTGTGCATGCTAGGATTGAAAGTTCCTGGATTAAAGGAGCACACCTGCCCACGAGAACCATCATTTACCCCTCTCTTCAGGGTATAAGCACAGCATGCTTCCTAGTACAATAGGAAAGGATTCTCCAATGTAATATTCTTCATCACAACGAGTACGTAAGCCTGAACAAATTTTCTCAGAAACAGATGCTTCTGTGGTATCTTGGCATTTGAGTAAATGATTTGCAGACATTCCACAGGGAAGGAGGTACTTTAAAGGCTGCCAGAGAGTGTGATAGGGCTAGAAGAGTGAAGAGGCACAGCTGTGACAGCTGAAAGCAGGATAAGCTGCCACTGATCTGTTTCTATGCTTATCACAACACCCATTAATCAATTCCAATCACAGCAGGCCCACCAACTAAACTGTACTCCACCTCTCAAAAACTGACTACTCAGCCTTGTAATCCTTCTGAAAAATTGTTCATCTGAAAAAATGTCAGAAGGACAGTGTGTTACTTACTTTATTAAAAAAAAATAAATAAAAAAAGGAAAAAAAAAAAAACAAACTCTATTATATTGCCTTTTTTTTTTTTAATCAAGCAACAGTTAATATTCCCAGGCCTTTCTTCCTAAAACTGTCCAAAATTTCCCTTATTTCATCTTTTTTGTATGTAATTTTAAATGAAAACAAAGTATTTCCCTTCTACTTTCTCTAAGTTGTCTGACAGGTGCTAATTTTAGTGAATTTAAGGCCAACTGTAGACCAATAAGTCTGTATCTTCAAGACAACCTAGACTATAAGCAGTTTTTACCCTATCATAAGTCTCTCTTTTTAGAGAGTTTCATTAAATATAGTTCTCATTACGTGAAATAATTAAAGCTGTAATTACATTAAAAATTAAAATACACAAAACCACAGAATGTACCAAATTGCACTAACTGTAGCATAATTATGTATGTTCTAGTAGGGCGCAGATTTTCTATTATTTTTAACATTTGCTTTAATAAGTGTACTTCCCATTGATGTTAAAGCTACCATGAATTTGAGTTTTATTCTAAGCAAAGGGCTGAGGGGACACCACTTACCACTATTTGTATACATCACCAGCTCATCTGGATGTCAAATTCCACAGGTTTTGAAGGAGTAGTCTAATTTGTTTTGTACATAAGTTGCATTAATATTTGTTTGCTAGAACACCTGAGTAGGCAGTTCTGTAATTTGTTTGCTTGATCACTAATTTGCTAATCATTTATTTTACAATTACTGCTTTTGTTGATCCCATTTCCGTCTATACCAAACCAAAGTTGCGGTTTCTGAGGATATAACATCAATTAATTAAAAGTAGAATGAAGAAAAAGATTTCTACCTATTGCAAGTTTAATAAGATGTTAAAGAATAACATAGGAAGACGTTTTACATAGATTTTAGAAAGTGAACCTGACTACTGAGATCTCCTTGCACAAAGAGTGAAGATATCCGAATTTCTCACCCCCAGTGCTCCCAGTTACATAGACTTAGTTCTGTGTTGACAGGCCAGAAGCTTTAAGCTCAACTAGGCATCAAAGGAAGCACTTAATCAGAAGCCTGGCTACTTAAAGCTGCCACTTGGAAGGATTAAGTGCACTTTGTCTGTCTATTTGCAATGTTAGTTAAAAGTTTGGAAGGAGGTTTTCAGAATAACCAAATAGATGTAGAAGCTGGAGTCCCTTTATTATATACCGTGGTATCTGCGCATCCACAGAACATAGCAAGCTTTGGAAAATCTCTGGATATAATAGAGTACTTTAACAGCTTTCTTATTCATGCAGCTGTCATGGCATCAAAAAGTTGTATTCAACCTTTTTATGAAAAGCTGTGTATTTTAATAGTGGTATGAGTTTACAAGAGCTAGATGTCTGTTGTGACACTTGTGGAATTTCACGAACTACCAGATAATGGCACACATATTTTCCGATGACCACATTACAAATGCATGCAACTTATAGGACTTCAAAACATTTCCTGAGAGTTACTATTATTCATACAACATCAACAGGTTTCTAGTTGATACACAAGAAAAAGAAAGAACCTGGGACTCTATACCAACAGCAAAATTTATACTACTCATGTAAAGAAGTACTAGTCCATAATTACCATTAGCAAGTAATTCACTTAAGTTTTGAATGCTTCTTTTATTTAATAGGATGATGTCAACCATCTAAGTGTCAAGAGAGAACTTTCATGCTATTCTTGAATCTCTTCAATTACGAGGCTGAAATTCTGAGAGATCCTATATGCTGTTCATGTAATACATATTATCATGTAATATCACATCACCTATGCTTATTATTAACGTTATTTTGACAAATAAATGACTATGCTATATGCATTGGCATTGCAGAATGGACACAGTACGCATGCTGGGGAAATTCTGAATTTAGAATCAAATTGTGTAAGTGATGTGGTATTTTTAACTACTTTTCTAAGTCTACTGAAAATCTGTAAGTGCAACACAACTGCTATTCATATTCATTTTCATTTTTCCTACCTTTTGTCACTTTCATCATGTTGGAGATTTACAGCTTTATTTTTTTTTCCTTGACCTCCCCCATCAAAATGTGTACAACTCACTCTTCTTCTAGATGGCATTTCTAGGAACAAAAGCATAACATAAAAATACTACCTCTATAATGTAAAGGAATTTTGATACTCAGGCCCTGCTATAACTTCCAAATTTTCCCCTTTCTTCCCCTGCCAACTTGTTTTCAGCTCTAAACTCTTTGGGACAGAGGTTTTCTCTGCATTTGGAAAATTCCTTCCAAGTAGTGAGCATTTATACAATCTAAATAATAACAAACACCTTTACCTAAGCAAATTCCTGATGCAGCTTCTGCAGTAGCAAACTAAAAAAGCTTCACTCTCTTCAAACTACTTTAACAACCTGATTTTGCATTTAGTAAAAATAGAAACATCTATATGTTTCTCACATAAAAATAAACAAGAAAAACTGAAGGGAAAAAAATTGCTTCCAGAAGACAAACTACAGGCTAAGGAACAAAAGACAGCATCATCCTAGAGTTCTGCATCTCATGAAGATGGAATATACTCTAAATATTGTGACATTTAAAAGTACAGAAATAATAGAAAACAGATCAGATGTGAGCACACATAAGAATGCGCTTACTTTTTAAAGAAAACGTAGCACAGAAATCCATTACATATCAGATTTAGAAGTATTCAACAACAATCTAATAAGTCAGTCATAAACCACTATACCATATGAATATGGCTTTTTTTGGCCTCTTTTGATCATAAAAAGAGCATTGATAGACTGTCAAAATAGATGTACAGGGCTCCCAATTTATGCATATACTCAAATGTTACAATCAGAAAAAAAATACTGCAAAAATAAAATAGTCTAATTCAATATAAAAGCCAACCTTGTGCATTCTATAGTAACAGAAGTTCTACTAGTGCATCTTGCTGTGACTATACAGCCCAAACAGAAATGGGTAAAGGAGCTAGCGCTGCACTGCCTACTGGAAGTTTCTGTTGAAAATGCCTGGCAGATTACTTCCTTACAAAAGGCATAGGGAATAAAGACATTTCATGACTTTCTGTTGAGCAATAATCACCCTAACACTGCATAGCTGTAAAAAGTATCAGCATTCTGCTAAATATGTGGTTTCCACATTCTAACACCTAGACAAGGCAGAGCAATACTTTT
This sequence comes from Coracopsis vasa, assembly GCA_026283785.1. Taxonomy (NCBI): domain Eukaryota; kingdom Metazoa; phylum Chordata; class Aves; order Psittaciformes; family Psittacidae; genus Coracopsis; species Coracopsis vasa. The sequence goes on along the minus strand of JANHGB010021176.1, from coordinate 36,612 downwards.
GACTCACATTATGCCTTTTAGCCTCAAAGAAACTTCCCAATTTAACTTAAACGTACCAGCTACAAGAACTTAGTTTTAGGCTTAACTGCTTGTATGCCACATTCAACATTGCCAAAGTACTGTGATGATTTTAAATACCGTTTATAAAATAGCTGTCTAGGTACTGTGAACAAATTCTTTGAAGGATTTCTTTTTCCATGTTTAGAACTGTTTTTCTGTGAAAGCCCAAATAACCTGAGAAATCAGGGAAAAGCCAACTACTATATTTTGCACCTCTGTGCATTTGTGAAGAACAGGTCACTGATGTCTTTACTCCTCTGTGCAAAGAATGCTTTAAATGCCCTCTCAGGACACAGCATCACTTGGTTAAAACACATAGCAGAGAACGATCTTTATTCTCTGGACATCGTAGTCTACCAATACACAGTGTTACAGTGTAATGTGTCATATATGTGTTTTATGTCTTGTACATCTTACTGAAGTCTCATCTTTCCTAGACCACTGCTGTAAACTAATAACATGGAAGTGTTCTCTCAAGTGCAGTGAAAAGGGGCCATTAAACTGACAGATTAAAAAGCAGGTTCCACTGGGGTTCTAGGTACTATAAGAGCAGCCATACATCCTCATATAATGTCAATATTAAAAAGCACAAGCAAGCTAAACTGCAAGGCTCACCTATATGCAGTGCTCTGAAGTTCAATAAAGCCTACTTCACCTATTACTATATACAGGGATGTTGTCTAAATCTGGTTTGTAGTTAACTGTAAATTCCTTTACAGTATTCTAACTGTATAAATGCAAAGTGTGCACTAACTTAATAGCTAAATTCTTAAGACAACTTATAAATAAGCTAATTCCCTAAAGGTTAAAAAATACCACATCAGCTAAACAGATCCTCCTGAACTTAAGAATCTATTTCTTGAATAAGATCTGTTCGTAAAGATACAATTAGACCACTGACTTGCTTTGCGACTGAGAGCTAGCAACCATCTAATCTGAATGCTTTCTCCTCCCATCTGTTCGAAGACAATAGTTTCTCACCTTTGCAAAGCACTTTGAGATCTACTAGGCAAGAAACACTGTAGATTTTCATGCAATTCCAGCCACAGCAGCAGAACAGGAGATAGTTTTATAATGACTCAGTAGCATCAGAAGTTGGAGAGATCAAGCCACAGCTATTATGACCCAAGTACATTAATACTCTGCAAGAGAAATCCTCTCTTTAAACTATATCAAGAAATGTACCTACTTCTGGCTTTCTAAAAACAAAACAAAGGCAACTCCCAACATTAAGTGCAAGACTTGATGTATACATCAGGAGATATATCCTATAGTGATCTTACTGATCCATCTGCAAAATGCATAATATTTCATATTACTCATTAATTGAAAAAAGATGATTTTTTTTTTTTTTTTTTAGAGATGAGACTGCTTTAGTGCTGCTGCTTTCATTTCACACCCACTCATAGGTTTTGTTAACTCCTTTATTCCACTCCAATACCACTGAAACACACAAAATTCTGGAAAAATCCCATGCTAGCAAGACACTATTAATAAAATAGTTCCTAAACCTGTGGTCTGAGTCTTAGTAAGCAGAATAATTGACAAGCTGATTGCTTCCTGCTCCTTTTCATGCCTTTATTGGAGAGGTGAGATTGTGAGCAAATGCAGATTGCTCATTAAAAAAGGAATAGCTCTCAAAAAAAAACCCACAAAAAAACATATTCCCCCCTTCAGTGTCTGATTTATAACCTGACTTTCACAAGAAAGGTAGCCAAGGCTGGAAAAAGACAAATACAGTGCATCTCAGATCTTAGTAGAAATTCGGATACAACTTGAAATTATGATGTGAGGCATTCTGAAAAAACACCAGGGGTTATTTTAAATGAGGAACAAAAAAGTTACTAAACAAATAATTCTTGAGTACAAAGCTTCTCTGAAGACATTGACAGGTTTTCCTGACCATTTCCTACCAATATTTCTCTCATTGAATACAAATCTAAACCTTAATAAAAAACTAAGTCTACCATTAAAACATATTTACAGCAACTTCTATTTAAAAAATTAACCTTCTAAAAAAACCCCAGAAAATTGTAAGGTATTTCCTACCTACCAGTTACAAGAAACAGCAGAATTTCTGAGTTCCAGTCTGAATTTCATCCTCAATCCACTATGTGATTTGTGGAAGACATAAGGAGAAGTAGGGAGCTTGTCCCTGTGCAGCAAATTATTAGTTTAACTTTAAGCATTCTGGTGATTTAAATTGGCAGAAGAATGAATTTGAAATTAAACAGGCATAAGATTTGTTTCATCTCTCCTAGTTTTATATCTTACAATATCAAATCTGAGAAAAAAAAAAAATACTTTTTGTGTGCTATTCACACAACAATCAGAGGAAAAGTTATTCCTTAAGATTATTTATAAAATGGTGGGCCTAACTACATAAACATTTGTGATATTCATAAAATCAGTTATTGAACTGTATTTTGCATAAGGTTTCTTTTTCTTAATAGCAACTTTAATACACTGGAAATGTTAAACTATGAATGTGAAAAATGAGTCTAGAATAGTGCATATTTTTGCATATAATAACATAGGTATCTTTATGCTTACAGCTACACTATGCCTGTCATATATTTACTTCAGGGAATGTATAACAGAAAAGTTACTCTATAAACTGTACAACCCCAAAGCCAGAGTTTTTTATATACACTAATGCTTCACGAATATGGTAGAAGTGTTAACTTTCAGGTGGGGATGAGATTCCTCTCATGCCTTGTTAGGAAAGGCTGCCTGAAGGGCTCTGACCAAGTGCTCCCTTGGGAAACACTGCCATCTAGCGGCTTTAAGGAGGCATGCCATCAACTGCTGAATAGAATTGCGACAGTTCTCTAATAGAGAGCTTAATATTTGACCAGACTTTTTCACTACCTTACCAAAGGAAGGTATAGCCAGCAGAACTTTATTGAAGAGAAAAAATACGAAATTATCAAGGCCTAGAAGTTTTTGTTACCATCCATCTTTTTCTGAGAATGCTTTTCAGGGACTGTGCTGGCAAGTGGCAGAATTAAAGCAGCTAAGAGAATCATGAAACAAATACTAATAAATGATAAATGGATTTGGACAGAGAATTACTCCGTCAGACCTAGAAGCTCATTTTTAATTTTACAGCAGAACTAAGCAGGGAAGGATTCCATCCCAGCTATCTCCTGAAGCAGTCACAGGACATGGCAGCACACCAGCACAGAACAGCAGCAAGGGCTCTTGCTGCTGCAGTATTTTAGGGGTCCACAATCTACTGAAAGCTGTTATGACAGCATGCTGTTATGGACCCCTCAGAATCACAATGCTAGAGCCAGGTCCCTGCAACCTTTCTGGCCTAATCACAGAAGGGAGGGACCCTCTCATGGTACCAGCCATAGAGGGAACAGCATGGGTTCAATCTTGAATTGTTAGCCACAGCAGCATGAGGAGACTAATTAGAAACATTTACAAGTGTTTTATGCAAATGGCAAATAAATGATCCAGCACCCTCATTGCATTAGTCCATTGCTTATCACTCTTTCGCTACATACAACAAACCTCACAGTGCTAAGAAACAGCACCCTGTAAGCTTTCACATTGCAGTCCGGATCCCCTCTCCTGATAACCTGCAAAATTACAGCAACTACTGTACTGTTGCAGAGCAGAATGAGAAGTACAAAGGAACAACTATGCGTACGTCCTTTTGGACTGTGTGTTCCATGCTCAAGGTGGGGTAAGCATAGTATAAAAAGTTTATATACACTATACATGCACTTCACAACTTGAATATCTTGTAGAAAGATCTGAGTTTAGGAGATGAAGTTTGTATACTGCTGGTCATAATCAAACAAGAACTGAAGGCCAGCTAAGTCAACACTGATAGAAGCTTTTCTGATTTCCTCTTCATTAATCAAATATTTAAACAAATGCTTTTAATATTATTGTCTGGTATTTTAGGAGTAAGAAGCAGAATGGAAAGAATTTGCTTTTAAAGGGAAAGGCAAAACAAAAGACCAACAAACCAAGCCCTGCTTATTAAAATTTGCTATTTACTGTTGAATATGGCTCTGGAGTTCAGAAACTGCATTTGTTTTATTCCACACTTACCCATCTGTTCATGGAAAATAAGGAGGTGACTGGTGACAGCCAACATGGTTTCATTAAGGGCAAATCATGCCTGACAAGTTTGACGGATTTCTATAATGGGGTTACAGTGTTGGTAGGTAAATTTGGTGGAGTGACTGACATTACCTACCTGGACCTGTGCAAGGCATTTGACAGTCCTGCACAATATTCTTACCTCTAATCCGGAAAGGCATGGATTTGACACATAAGGAATTGGCTGGATGGTCACACCTGAAGAGTTGCAGTCAACGGCTCAGTGTCCGAGTGGAAACCAGTGACGAGTGGCATTCTGCAGCTGTTGGTATTGGGACCAGTACTGCTTAAAATCTTTGTCAGCAACATGGGCAGGATCTGCCTTTGATAAACCCATGCTGACTGGGCCTGATCACCTGGTTGTCCTGAACATGCCATAAGACAGCACTCAAGATGTTCTGTTCCATGAGCTTCCCAAGCACCAAGGTCAGCCTGTAGCTCCCTGGATCCTTCTTTCAGCCCTTCTTGTGGATGGGTGTCATATTTGCTAGCTTCCAGTCAAGTGGGACCTCCTTGATTAGCCAGGACTGCTGCTAAATGACTGAGGCGACTCAGTGAGCACTTCCACCAGCTCCCTCAGTACCCTTGGATGGATTCCGTCATTGTCTTTTACAGCAATAGTAAATTCTAGTTGGGATTCAGCCCTTCTAATTTTCTCCCTGCATAACCTCATGACATCCTTGTAGACCTCTTGAGGGTTCTGCCCCTTCTTTCAAGGGTCATAAACTCTCCTTTTTTTCCCTGAGTTCCAGCCAAAGCTTTCTGGTTCAGCCAGGCCAGTCTTTCCTGCCAGCTCATCTTTCAGTACATGGGTACATCATGCTCCTGTGCCTTTAAGATTTCCTTCTTTAAGAATGTACAGCCTTCCTGGACTCCTTTGGCCTCAGGTCTGCTTGCCAAGGAACTCTGTCTACCAGTCTTAAACAGGCCAAAGTCTGCCCTCCAGAAATCCAGGGTAGCAGTCCTGCTGACCCATCTCCTTACTTCTTCAGCAACCAAAACCTCCATCATTTCATGATTACTGTGCCTAGGACAGCCTCCAATCATCATGCCACCCACAAGTCCTTCTCTGCTCACAAACAACAGGTCCAGTGGGGCACCTTCCCTAATTGGCTCGCTCCCCAGCTGTATCAGGAAGTTATCTTCCACACACTTCAGGAACCTCCTAGACTGTTTCCTCTCTGCTGTACTCCTAACAAACATGGTAAGTTGAAGTCCCCCACAAGAACAAGCACTAGCAATTGTGAGACTTCTCCACCTGCTTATGGAATATTTTGTCTGCCTCTTCATCCTGGTTGGGTGATCTATAACACTTCCCACTATGATATCTACAAGGTATTCAAAATTAACTCATACTGAGAGATACCTGAAATAGTATTTTTTATGTTGTCTGTGGTATTCCCTGTTGATAAAATGTCAGCTCAGGAGACCTCTTTCTCAGTTTTGTCCTGTTTTCACTGCAACAATCAAATTATATGAATGTTGATTAGATTACATACACCACATCCTATTCTAGAAACCAATACTATCACAAACAAACATATTAAGACAACAACAAACAAAAAAGATGGCAGGAAAAAAGTTCAAGAGTAACCAAATCTTGTTATATATACTGATTCCAGTTCTTAAGAGCAGAAAAAAAAAATAAAGATGGCAATTTTTAATACAGAAAAGCAAAATATTAGAGGTTAAAAAAAAAAAAGTAAACAGCCCTTCCTTGGGAAAATGCATAAACACCCCAAAACCAATAAACCCACTCTATCATGAAATCAGAAAAGTTGCAAAACATACAAAAGCAACAGAATTCATCTAATGACAGTATGTTTACATATAAACATATAAACAATAAAGTTTACAAAGAATGAGAAGAAAATTCCTGTCCAAAAACAATAGCTTGTATCTGCAGAGGTGAATCAGATGTAGTCTCCTCTTCTGCCTGCAGATGCCATTACTGGATCAAATTAAATCCAAACTGCAGCATGTTTTTCTTCATATAGAGTATTCTCATGAGTCAGTGAGTGCTAGAAAAGTTTACTTACCCCTAATCTCTAACGCTGGTACACATTCTTTAAAAAGCACAGCCAGACTACTCTTTTTTGCAGTGTGTGTACATACAACATGTCTCAATACAGATGGACTGATGTTGTTAGAAGGATTCTCAAGTAATCCAGCATTTATATTCAAAGACATAGTTCCTCCCAGGACTCTTACCTTTAACTGAAATAAAGATGTCTCTTATTCCTGATTTGGGATGAAAATTAACAGTTTAGTGCATAATGACAGTTAGTTTGTCTCCCATGGCTTTACCAAGTTCCAAAACAGAAGTCAATTTACATGATATTTTTGTGCAGTAGTTTACCTCATGTACTGATGCTGATGTTCAAATGTGTAATTTGGAATTTATTTTACTACTATTAAACAAATAAAACTAGAATTGAAATTGTGAAAAGTAGTAAGAGGTCAATACTCTTAAGAATAATTATGTATTTTTATTCCTGTAGTAATATTTTCCAAATAAAGTATTGAACTGAAGAAATACCTAATTCTTATTAACTTCAAGTCACTTCTATTGTGAAGAAAGTTTCATTTGGTTTTTCTTAGTTTTATCTTTTCAAATGTAACTAGGGAGCAGAAGTCTGAATACCCCACCTCCCTACTTTCTATTTAAAATTAGAACAAAGTCCCCCCTCTTTCTTTTCCATTAGTCAATAAAATCCATGGGTCAAGTTCATAAAGTTCTAATTACTTTTTACCTGAAATCTGACCAAAGAATATTTTCCTGAGGGAGTAAGGAAGGACATTAAAGCAAAAAACAACATACAACCCCAAAATATAAAAAACACCACAACAAACAATGCACAAATTACAGATTACATCAATACATATAATAAAATGAACCCATCATAACTTCAGTAAACAGTACATCCCATTCAGGTCTCTATAAACATTTCTTCATAACACTCCCCCACCATGCACGTTCCTGACTGTTCAGTCAGTGTTTCAGCAACACAGAGCTGAAGACCGTAGGTTTGAAACCTTTCAAGACCAAATTTAGTGCTTTTAGGAGAGAGGAAGCATGCATGCTGAGGGGTATAGCACATCAAAGTCTCATTTGTAAGCCAACATGAGCCTCCACTTCTGAGTCAGAAGGCTCACAGTCCAACCTTGTAGCTATAAGAGATCATTATGTGTGGATGCAAGTGTAAAGGGATAAGTGAATGTACTGTGTGAACAGTTATCTGCTGGAAGTAAACATTTTAATTATATTAATAAGTTATTAAAAGGTGTTTTAATAAATACTGGTTGTGATTCCACTCCCATCTCAATTTCCCCAAAGAAATTTACAACATCAATATACATTCCTGCAAGATTAACTTTGTAAAATACTAATCTAAAATCTCCATTTAAATTGCCCTCTTTTGGTGTCTTCTTTAGTTTATGGTTTAAAAGAAACTCCAAAGATATGATCACAAGAAGATTTTCTGTGTGTTACCACTATCTGCCAGAAGTTATCCAGATCCTGACTTTACAGACAAATCTGTAAAAGCAAGAAGTGAAAGTATCTGGACTGAACTGCAGAGTCCTTTATCTCAGCAATATTGGGGTATATTTCATTGCACCAGTATTCCTAGCAGGTGATGCAGGGAACTGTGTTCAGCCAAGTCAACTCCTCTGCTGACCTGGGCCTAATCCACAACTACCTCCAACTCCTTACTAGTAAAATAACATACCATTCAAGTCAATCCATCCCAAAATCTGCCTGCTCCGATCTCAGTTCCTTGACATTCACAATTTATGGACAGACTAGCCTATAGTTATAAATATACCTTACCTTATAGTATATTACACCAATAGATTATTGGAGCCTCAGCTAGGCTTGTTGATGTATTAATGCAGTATGTTATGAGAGCACTAGCTCACTCTGATGATGTATGGTCACTGTATATATCGTTAGAATGAAGTACTTCAATGATGTATAACTGTAACAAGGGCACCAAGCTGAAGAAAACACTAGCCGAAGTAGGTTTTGTTAGCATGTAACTCTAAAATGTGAATACACTATTAACAACATGAGTAAGACTGATTAGACACGTCTGGTTAGCACCCCAAAGTCTGCACTAGCTACAAGGAAGAAAATTACTCTACCCCAGCTGAAAACAGGCTAATTGTCTTGTACTTGGAGACATAAAGGAAATTTAGTTTAAAATATATTTACATGTTTAAATAAGCTGTGCAGCTGATGTCATTATGAACATGTTATTATAAAATTAAACTTACATTCTAAAATAGTTGTCTACATTTACACAAAAAGGTGCTTAGACTGCTCAAGAGGACACAAAGTGAAAAGCTATCCCAGAAAACTATCACTCTTATTTTAACTCAGACTCGCTAAACTGAAATCTCCCACTGAAGCCAGTCAGTCTGAACTGTTCTCATATGAGAACTAAATGAACACTGAATATGGGCCTCAATTTTCAGTGCAATATAACTTTGGAAAGGATACAGGTCTGCTTGCAACCTGCTGTTGTCAGCATAAAACACAGACACTGGAATGAAAACCACTGACCAAACTGATTTGCCTTTCATTTCTTGTAGAGAAATTTGCATAAGGAAGTGATAGAAATCCCTGAAACCAGCTGTGCTACCAGACTGCATTGAGGTTGTTTGCTGCTGTAATACAAATGACAAATTAATGTAGCCCCTCAGAGAAGCATAGTGAAATATACCTAAAATACATGCACCACTTTCTCTGCCCTTCCAAGGTGAAACCCTGAAATGAACAACAACAACAACAAAAATACAGGAAAAGCAACAGCTCTTTGTCTTCTTTTGGTAAATTTACTCATCTCCAGTGAAGATGGGACCTGACTTGTCACAGGAGATTGAGCTGGCTCCCTCACGAATACCCTCTTGTGATTCTTCTGACATGTTGTAGCTTCACAACACAAGGTTGCGCCGAAGTGGTATGGCTGAGCTCTATATTACTTTTCTGCTAGAGTTCCAATGTGATTGCATCTCTTTGCTGGGAATTATCATTATGAATTTTTTTATACACTTTCTGAGAGGTGTAATTCCCTATCTGAGTCAGTCTGGGATGTGTCCCGTAATTGAAGAACTTCCCAATTGGACAAAGCAAAAATTTGCATTTTAATAATCGTGTAAACCTCAACAGAACAGTTGTATGGCAGTATGGCAGTAAACAGTTACTCAAGTGTTACCTGAGCTGGCTTTGTCTGGATAACAAATAGGTTGTTATTGCCTGATTGGTTGGTTGGTAAGGCTGTATCTTTCTAGACAGGTCCATCATTTCCTCATTGACTCACACATGGATTTGGGTGCTATATATAGTAATAGTGATCCCCAGTGGGACTGCATAGATGCTAATAGATTCATCAGTACATGAATTTTACAGTCTGGCTTGCTTTTAATGGTTGATTTAGGTTGTTCTATTTCCAATGCAATATCAGAATTTCAAAGACCAGATTTCTGTAGCTGAAATGTATGCCAGAAATCGTGACCACAGAAGCAGGGATATATAGCAGAAGTTGGCAGCTCTAATCCTGCTTATTTCAGAAATTCAGAAAGTTTAGTACTAGTGTGCATAGGATGAATACCTCACCTTAATGCAGAGTTAATTGTGTGTATCTTGTGCTTAAAAAATGGCATATGGCTACTAACCTTACAAGAAATAATAAGAAAAGCTGCATTAAGAAAAAAAAAAAAAAGGTGTGGTAGTCATATATGATATGTCTTGCTTATATTCTTCATTTAATACTTCTGCTTCCCTACACTCCATCCTTGTCTTCCCAGCACATACTGAAGAGACTGGCATGTGTTGTATATAGCAGATGGACATGCTGCGGCATACACAGATTCTCAGCGCAGCTCTGGCACACACATTTTCTGCTGAATTTGCTAGCTATCAAGGACTCCAACAGCAGCTGTTTCACAGAAAATGTTGTTCATTGTCATCGTATTAAAAATAAGTAGGCTGGGATGAATCAATGAAACTAAATAAATGAAACAACCTTAGGTCAATCTGGATTAATATTTTTGATATGTATTTCCACACTTTGTTTGGTTTTTGTTTTAACTGGAAGATACTTATTTAAAATAAGAAATTCAGTTCTCATCCTGAATCCTTCACTAAGGCACTAACCCAACAACTTGGGTTCTTTTGAAACAGCTGTTGCAGACCTGAAAGGTTTTTGGTAGGTTTTACCCATGTTGATAGAGCAGTTTCAAGCAAACACTATCTGCAGATTCCACTGGTAGATGCAAAGAACTTTTCTCGTTGTTATATCTTGTTTGTTCTCAGGACTTTTTGGGTTGTGGGTTTGTTCGGGGTTTTTTTAGTTCTTTAGTGTAGGCTAGCCCCAAGTGATTCACTTTGGTAGACCTTATATTCCTTTTTTGGATGTATTAGAAGTACTGATTTTAAATCTCATACTTTGATTTTTCTTGGCATTGTTAATATTATCACAAGGATAATGTTTGCTGATATACATACTTATCTAAAAATTGGTATACACTCAAAGGTATATTTGATTTATCCCATCATTTCTCCTGTCCAGCTAGCTCGCTAGCATGGCACAGAATGAAAAGTCTTTTTCCTGAAAGAGTGTTAAAATATTTTGTAATTCCTAATGTTATCTGAACAGTAGAAAGAATAAAATGTGGAGAGAACAAGAAGGAATTATATCTCTTCCCATCATGTTTTTCCTCCGTATCTACTGTAACTGCCATCTAGATTTCTCTCAATAGATTTTAATGCTTGTTTGGTGATAGATAAAGGTGATGTCTGATTTGAAGATTTCAGTATTAAATGTAATATATGCTTGTGTGTCTAAGCTTGCAATTCATTCCCATTGTAATTTTTCACTTGCAACATGTCAGGTTTTAACCCTCAGTTTGAGACTATGATATCGGTAATTGTCCAGATAACTGCCAGTAATGTAGGGTCTTCCTGACAGTAACTGATGATAAGCAACATGTTCATGGCTCTTTCTTTAACTCTTGATTTTTTTTATGATTTAATGAAAATGTACTAAATGAGATTGCTCTTACACTTGTTGAATAATATCTCCACATTAACCAAATACATTTCAGCGCTAATTTCATACCAAATACCAATAGCTCAAAAGCGTACAAAGAAAATGACAATGCAATTACCTTGAATTTAGGGCTAAAAGTAAGCATTTCAGCATTCCAGTTTGAAAGTTATTGCTATTAGTAACTGTAATTTCTGTAGTTGCTCAGGGGTCTTTCTTTGTCTTCTCTAGTTAATACTGTTGCAGGTTTAGTGGAGAAATACTGATTTCCTTACAGAGGAAAGAGTATTTACTGCAACTGATATTCTCTTCTGCTTTCCCATGATAGGATTTTGCTTGTAGCTCTTATTTGAAGTTGACCTACTGATCTCACCTCTATTTATGCACAGCATATGCTGTTACTTACATAAAGATCTGCTAGGAGGTCTTGTTCATTTTCATGTGAATAAGCAAATGTAAAATTCCACTGCATAGATTTGTCTTTGTGGAGCCTATTTGTACCTTAATTCTGCACATACATGTATCTCAGGATTCGACCTGATATTTTTTTTTTTATGTTGAGGATGCTTTGTATCACATATATTTTCCCTTATGCAATATATATATTCAATGTTTCTTTTTTACAAAAGCAAGTGAGTAAGAACTAGCTTATTGATTTACATTGGGACACTGATTATGAAAACTAATTTCTGAGCTGTACAAACTACCTATGTATTTTAGATCTATACTTCACTTGTAAACACAAATTTGTTCCTTTTCAGATGACTCTTCACTTAAAATATTTGTCAATATTTTGCCTTCTTGTTCACCCCTACCTTGTGTGAAATTATAGGCTGTTATATTATTAGCTAAATTTTTGTAATATTAAGGTCATTTGCCACTGAATGTTGAATCAATCAGTCTGCCTGTATGTTGAATCAATCAATCAATCAGGCTGCCTGTATATAAAGTTACACAAAAGAAATTGCATTGATTTTGCACTAGCAGAATGAGTTACTTCTCACCTAAATTAACACAATCATTAAAAATGTATTAGCAGAAAGAACAAAAGGTGAAAGTTGCTAGTTTAGTGAGACTTACTATGGCAATGATTTGGTCTGCAGACCTAAACCTGACCTGACTGAATAGCTAGATTTTAAAGAGGCAAGAGAAAGAAACTGCATGCAAGCTGGGGGTTAAAAACGAATTGTCACTTGCTGAAACAAACTAAACTCTGTAGTTAATAAGACATCATTATCCAGATCACTTTGATTTACACTGTATTTATTTACCAAAGTTTCAGGGTTTTTTTTATTCTTTTTTATTTTTGACAGAATGAAGAACAGCATGAGGTAACTCACTCACACTTTGTTAGTTTACTCCTTAAAAATATTTTTCTGTGTCTGGGTTGTGCAGCAACATTTCAGACACCATTGAGATGGTACTAGTAATCACAATTACCACAGCCTTGCAGTGTTAACTACGTTACCTGGTGTACGACTAAACTACTGATGCAGTTCCCTAAGAATATATTCAGAGTTTAAAGAGGCTTTGTCAGGAAGATTTATGCCTTGTGACAAAGTACACCATCTTTTCTTAGAAGTTCTGTAAGCATAACTAAGCACGGAAGCATTAAAGACAGAAAAATACAGCTGGCTGGCCCCAAGTGCAATAACAGCTACATCTCTCAAAAAATAAATTACCCACATGACATGGCAGACTATGGGAAATGAATAGGAGAAAACATATATCAGTAAATTAACAGAAGTTCAAAAGGCATTATGCTGCATGTCTAGCTGAAAGGAAATTCAGAATAGTAGCTGACACACTATCTTTTACTCACCCTCATTGCGAGCTGGTGCCAGAGTGATTCTTACTTGACATTATATTGGGTTTTTTTGGTTTTTGTTGTGTTTTTTAACAGGAAAGCAGTTCATCTTGTGACAGGAGAATGACTTAGTAAAAAGGTAAATATTATTAAGTATAAGGCAGTGAAACAGTTTTACTTAGCTCTGCAAGGGTCTCTCACTTGACCTTGGACAAATGCCTTAACTGTTCTAAGTCTCACAGTGTCCATTAAAATTCCTATTTGTGATCTGTAGATGACTATGATAAACTAATATTGTCATGACTGTGAATATCATCCACAGTTAAGTTTACTTTCAATAAGGGTGCGTTTACAGCCTAAGGTTTTATTTTTTTTTTGTTAATTTGTAAATTTCTAAATAAAGTTTGCAATTTGTTCATTTGTGATTAAAAATTTTCTCAAAAAGTTATGTTGATTCACTTTGGAGAATATCTATTGAACTACAATTTTAATTTGTAAGGTTTTGGCAGTTTTATCTCACAGTGACCTGAGCAGTCCTTGATTGATTAGTCTTTTGTGAAGTATGTTTTTTTCTTGGTTTAGACCATTTACTACCATTATCTTGTCTATAACTTCAAGAAGAATGCTACAGATTTCATCTTTCTTGCCTGTGGTAAAAATTTATGTTACCAAATAGATATATTTGTAACCTGCAATAATATTTCCACCCTTTCCATTTGAAACTAAAACATTTGCTGCAACTTTTCAATGAAAAGCACATACAATGGCTTTACACCTCAATTTTTCTGTAGTTTGCTAATGCCAGCTCCTTAATAAGGTGTCCCTGGGAATCTGTGGCTATTTCACTACATCCCTTGATAATCCTATCACATATATAAGGACAAAAGAAATAAATTTAATCATACAATCATAAAATCATCTAGGTTGGAAAAGGCCTTTAAGATCATCAAGTCCAACAGTTACCCCATGACTGCCAAGTCCACCGCTAAACCATGTCACTAAGGGCCTCATCTACACTGTTTTTGAACACTTCAGGGGACAGTGATTACACCACTTCCCCAGGAAGCCTTTTCCAAAGCCTGATCACTCTTTCAGTGAAGATTTTTTTCCTAATATTTAGTCTAAATCTCCCCTGGTGTAGCTTGAGGCCTTTCCCCTTGTCCTATTACGTGTTACTTGGCAGAAGAGACCAGACACTTCCTCACTCCATCCTCCTTTCAGATAGCTGTAGACAGCAATAGAGGTCTCCCCTGAGCCTTCTTTTCTCCCAGCTAAACAACCCCAGTTCCTTCAGTTGCTCCTCGCAACACTTGTGCTCTAGATCCTTCACCAGCTTTGTTTCTTTTTTCTGGACATACTTCAACACCTCAATGTCTTTCTTGCCATGACAGGCCCAAACTGAGCACAGTTTTGGAGATGTGGCTTCACTAGTGCTGAGTGCAGGGGGATGACCACTTCCCAGGCCTTGTTGGCCACACTAGCTCTCATACAAGATGGGATGATTTTGACCTTCTTGGCCACCTGGGGTCACTGACAGCTCATGTTTAGCCGTCTGTCTATCAATACCCTGCATTCCAGCCCTTCTTTCCCAAGCCTGTAGTGTTACAAGGGGTTGTTGTGACCCAGGTGCAAGACCTGGAACTTTGCCCTGTTGAACATCATACAATTGGCCACAGCCCATCAATCCAGCCTGTCCAGATCCCTCTACAGAGCCTTTCTACTCTCAAGCAGAACAGCACTCCCACCTGACTTGATGTTGTCTTCAAATATATTGAGGGTGCACTAGGCCCTTTTGTCCAGATCATTGATAAAGATATTAAACAGAACTGGCCCCAGTACTGAGCCCTGAGTGACATCACTAGTGGCTGGTCACCAACTAGTAATAGTATCATCTAATCAGAAACTAGCTGTACCAGTTGAGAGTACACGCTAAAGCTACCAATAATTTAAATTTTGATCTCTAGGTTAGAATATTATCATATTTGATTCGATGATTTTTCTAAGAAAATATGGCAGATACTTCAACTCTGGAAAAATGGTATTGTCAGAATTTTCCTCTAACTAAGTGGCCTCAGCATGTCAGTTGTACCCTGAAGGGAATACCCTGGCTCCTTGTCAAACATCAAATTGATTTTCAAATTGCTTTGATGGCTTATAAGGCAGTGCAGTTTGAGAAGTATGTATTTATCAGAATTGCTTTCTCTGCATGAGCCCAGTCTCTCTTTGAGATCATAAAAAGCAAGTAAATTGGCAATTCTGGAATGTACAGGAAGGCAAAATCTTGGGAACACTTATTTAGCTGGTTTACAACTCAAATATGTAATTGATTCTCTGACCAGGGTCTGTAATGTGACTCGATCCATTCATACTTATATAACATTTCAGACTCCTGTAAATGATGAACAATATTTCTTTGTCCTTACATCTGTGTGATGATCTGCAGCAGGACACAAGATCTGCCCTTAGAACACACTTTCAAGGAAAGGAATCCTGATTGAAGGACGCCTTATAGCTGAAAAAGAAAGGACTGGTTGCTGCATGTGTCAGAACTCTCATGCTTAAAGTTGACTTATGACTCTGCAGAGGACATGATATTATGTCAGCTGGAAAAGCTATGACTAGTGCATATGACATAGAATTCTTTATATATGTTCAAAGCTTTGTATTTGCAGGTGCTGAGCCTAGAGCAAAAGATGACCCTGTTCTGAAAAAAAATCTTTTTGTGGTACCCTTTGACTCGCAGGCTTAATGTCAAAGTCAGTACATTTACCTCTTAAACACATTTGAATTAGAGACTGAGCAAATAAAAAGCCTTTCCTGCTTCAAAAAATACCAAAATGAAAGTTTTCATTATTATTTAATTTTAATACCGCAGCAACAGCTTAACACCCATTTGCCTTGATTCCATTGTGTTAAAAGCTGTTGCTCATATAATAAATGATAAAACCTAAATATCTCAGTTTCTGAGAGAATTTCCAAAAACTAAAGGTGTTTTGCTTGCATATTTATCCTTTTCAATGTGAAAAGAGTGTAAAAAGTGAATCTGCCAAACCTTCTATCAAAACAGTCATTTGCTCTCAGTTTTAGGTATAAGAGGACCCCCAATTCTTTCAGCGTTAACAACAAAATTCTGCGGCCAGTATTACTTTTCATTCACCTCTGTCTATTGTTGATCACAAATACTTAAAATATTTTGACAAAAAAAATTATGCTTATCAACTGAATAGGTTTAGGAAATTATAATGGGACAGCAACTATTCCTACTTTCTAACAGATATTTGTAAAATTAAGAGTGAACTTAGACATGACTGGATGATGTCTGTTGCCTAAAGGAGTTTAGAGTGAGTTAGAAATGTGAAAATAAAACCAGAAATAAAGCTGTGTTGGCTAGATATGTGTTTGTATTTTTTTCCCATATTGGGATACATCTCTTGTGTACTTTAATTTTCTTGGTGCTGTTATTCAGGTGGTCTCCATAATATGCAAAATAAGATGTATTTATTTAGTCATTGTTGTAACTGGTCTTGTGTGTGTGTGTGGTTTTGATAAAATATAATTTTTCAAAATTCAAGGATTATTTTTTTTAAGTTTATCCTTAACTACACTAACATGTTATTTAATTATTTGAAACTGACTCTGGCCAGTTGTAAACCATTAGAACTATGCTTTCTAAGGCAGCCTAGAAATACCTTCCTATAGAAAATATGTCATGTTATTTTGTAATGTGCTAAGCAGAATTCGTGAAAGCAAGGATCCCATCAGTAAAAGTTATCTCTTTGTAGATAAGTGAGAGTTAAACAGTGACAACTGCATAAAGTAGAAAAGGCTTTCACATGCTGGGGAAAAAAAAAAGAAATAATAAAATTCAATGAAATCTAATCTAATATTTTTACCAGTCTATGTGTTAGCATGTATTCTGTTTCTGACTCTGCCAAGCTGTTCAAAAGGTGTTAAGGAATAAAATTTGTGTGCTTTCCTCTTACTGACTTTTCTTTCATGAAAATATGTTGCAATCTCTGATTATGTATTTTTATAATTAACACAGTAAGTTGTTGGTCTTAGATGATGGAGCTCAGTAATTATAGCAATAAATATTTTTCAAACTTATAAATATCTTGCTGGCAATGTAAAATTACTTTTAAAATGCTTTTTTATTTTTAATAATAAATACAAGTGCTCATGCTGACATTTGCAATATGATTATCAATCTCCTTCATTAAAATTATTTGAAGAGCTCTGAAATCTATAATGAGACAAGGTGGCTGTAATTTCAATAAAATTAGACTTTATGTTTCCTTAACAAGCTTCTTCGAGTTAAGTTTAAAAAAGTGTAATGTATTTTCATTCTAGTATAGAACATAAAAATCAATTAAAATGTCAGAAAAACATTTCAATTAGCTAAAAATAGAAATAAGCATTTTGACATCTAAAAAGAATGTCAGAATTTTAAAGCTTTGTTTTCTTAAATGAATTTGCTAGCATATAAAATATTTTAAAATTGTGATTCATGGTCTGATTATGACAGACACTTTGAATTTAGCTTCAAAAAATACAAGGATTTAACATGTATTAAGATATCTGTGTGATACTACAAATTTTATTTGATAAATACAGAATTCCCCGTTTCTGTACATTTATTTCATCATGAATATGGCAGATGTAGCCCCTACAGTCGTGATTAGAACCTATATATTTGTACAAGACCATAGTAATTGGTTCCATCTGAGGGATATGTGATGTTAGCACATAAACAGGTTAAAAGTAAACCAGACAACTTATTATGTAATGGTAAGCACATTGACGTGGTGGGCACACAGATGAAGTATACAAAGGGTAAAAATAGTCACGTTCACTTATAATGCTACAAAACAATTAATAAACATAACATAAACAGACTGAGTCCAGTATGTCAATTTCATTGTTTGATTTGGACAAACCATGTAATTATAACCTTGGAAAGGTTTATGCATCCTTTTAAAAAAGGTGTTCATGGTGAGTATTCATTAACGCCAATTGTGGAATTTTTTTTAGTAAAAAAAAAAAAGAATGTTCAATTTGCATTCCTATTAGGATCAGCAGTCACAGAAAACAAATCAGAACGGCTGAATATGCACATCTTTTGCAACACCCTAGAAAAAAACAACAAAGTGTTCTGGAGATGTTATCGCTGTACCTATGCAATTAGTTCCACTTAAAATAACTATGCTGTAGCATTTTTATTTTAGAAAATCATAAAGAGCTCTCACCTGAGATTAATCTCCTCTTTTGCTAAGAGAATGTGCAAATATACAGAGGAAATTATTTGTATTCCATGGACATAACCCAACCTCACGGACAAAGTAACATGGGATAATAAAAGGACTTGCCAGAGTTAAGAGAAAATATGTCTTTCCGTAAGACCGATAGCAATGTTCCAAGTTCCAGCATGGAGTTTCATGCTATAGTGAAAGGAGACAGTACAATAAGAAGGAACTTATCCCAGTTTCTGTAGAAACCAAAAGGAAGCTATTGCCACCTAGACAACATGACCAGGACTTCAATAAGATTGTTCAGATCTGTCTTATGTGTGCTGGGAAAGCACTAAACTGATGACTCAGCCAGGAATGTAGGATTCAGATTTACAGACTCACTGTCCTTAGCTTCTAAACTGTGATGTGAAATCCATGTAAGATAGAGCAAAATAATATTTTCATTAGAATGGATTATAGCTTGTGGGCTCACAAGTTCATTTCTGCAACCTCCTTAATACCTGATAAGGTCCTTCTTCCACTTAACTAGCTCTGATATCTGTGGAAATTAAAGGTACTCAAGATAGGTTATAATTTTGTATGACATAAATCATCATTATTCAGAACTGCCCTGATTTATACCTGCTGAAGTACAGTTTCATGAAGTTCCTAACAAGTTAGTAAGTATTTCTTAAAATTATTGAAATCTTGTCAGATTTGTATATCTATAATTTATTTTGAAAAAGTATGTTTTGGGGAAGAGGTTTAGTATCGTCACCTTCATTCCTTATTTATTCTGCCAAAATAAAGGTCTCAAAGTTGTAAATTTCATGTCAGGTATTTAAAATATGTCTAAAACTCTTATGATTAATTGAATTTATTAAACTTAAATAACTTAGAATAGCCCTAAAACCGATAGATTTATGAATGAGAGGAGATCATTTCGGCATCTATTCTCTCAACCACATTGAAGCTCATGTGAAAAAAATATATTGAATTCCTGCAATTTTGCTCATTGGACATCACTGATTTATTATTTATTCTCCTTCATCTAAAATAGGACCTTCACCACTAGGACCTAAAAATACCATAACAAGATTTACTTCTCAAAATGTATTTCCCAAGCTGTTCCCTCACAGATATTAAAAAAAAAAAAAAGTACCTTTTGAGATGAGGCAGTTTTCTTCAAATGGCAATCCCTGGTGAAGAATTAAGATATTCTATTTTATCCTGTCTGCTGTCATATCTGTTTTCAGTAATACTGTAACCCATACATATATACATATTTGACTAGAATTTGGTGAATATGTCGAAGTTGAGCCTCAGTCAATGTAACATATATTTCTACAAAATGCCTAAAGAAAACATGTTGCAAAACCTCTGATTTCCAAAGGCATGTATAATTCATTCTAGAGATTTATAGCTCCTTTTTTAGTGGTTATTTTGGGGTTTTGTTTTGGGGTTGGGTTTTTTTGTTTGTTTTGTTTTTAACACATACCACAGAAATAATATGCCAGGGAAAGGACACAAATGGATTCACTGGAGAAACATTACTGGTAAACACAGTAAATTAAATTAACAGCAACCAGCGCTTAGCTGAAGAGTTGCTCATTATAGCAAAGATTAACCCTTGGTCTCTTGGCTTTATTTCAGAATTACAGCACAGAGATTTATAAGAGATTCTGTGTACATGGGCAAAGAGTCTACACTCCAAATATCTTATTCCCAGGCTATGCTGAAGAGGAAATACAATCAGTGAAATCTCGAGAGGTGTGGATCATGAATAAAACTTACGTGCAGCACAGGCAAAGGTAGAAAAACCACCAGTGCCCCCACTGATCAGTTTCTCAACCCTGTTGTCCATTCAACAAAGCACTCAGGGTGCTTTACTGAACTTCTCAGTACCACAGGCCAGTTAGAGAAGACAATGGAGGAGTATACCAGTCTTGTTTTATCTCTTCTGACTGTTCTGGAGTGTTGAAAGATTAATATTTTTTTTCTTACTGATTTTGAAAAGTTTTCTCAAAAGCTTCCTCAATAATCTAGTTAATTTTCTTAAAGCTAAAGCTGAAAGTGCTTTTGAAAGGAACACAAAAAGCCAAAAAAAAAAAAAAATATTTTTGCAATGCATTTCAGTTAAAACCCGCACAATTTGCTGCATTTCTGTTGCTTTTTTTTTTTTCTTTTTTGACCAGACGAATCCAGCTCTAGATGATGATCCCACTTTTCTCATTTTCTCACAGCTCTCTGTTTTGGCAAGTGTCAAAATGCTTCTGTCCATCATTTCTAATGACAAAAAAGGCACAAGCTATAGGTTTTAAGTTAAAATAATAACATAAAACATGCCAACAGAAAGATTTTCAGAAAAAGATAGATATTATGCAGCTAGCACTGAAATTACAAGCAAGTTTGGTTTCATAATCAGGTTTGCCTCACCTCAGAAGGGTTAAAATACTGGCATGGGTTCATAAAATAAATATAGGAAATCATCTCAAAGGAGCTGGAAGTGAATAAACCTTTTAAAATACCTAGGTTATTAATAAATATTAATAAATCTTCTTTTCTAAATTATTATTGTTGCTGTTCTCTCTTTGAGCCACAGTCTTTCCCAGCCTGGGACACACAGTGACAAGACATAACAAGAAGAATCCCCAGCTTCCTTTTTGCATTGTTATACTTCTTCAATGCCCCCCAGTGTGAGATGGGAGTCTAGAAAGGGATACGACTCAAGAGGTCAGTCAAGAGGACATTACAAAACATTGAAAAGACTCAAATTTTACTGCACACCACATTCCATGAACATCTCCAACCTCTGAAGTAATCCAGAATTAGGAGTGTGTGGGGGTTGTTCAGTGCTCCAGAATTTCTCTTGCTGAAAGGTTTTACAGAAAAATATGAAAGAAAATATGATATATGTTTTTAATTTATTCTCAGTAAATCTCATGTGCCTTGTATAAGTGCTAAAATTGATTAGTAGTACATTATATTATTCTTTCAAATTATTTAATAACAAATAATAAAATTCTTTCTGCTCCTATAAAAAACAAACAAAAAAAACCCCAACAAACCCCACAAAATCATCACAAAACATGTTGTTTCTGGTGTCAATTATTATATAAAAAAAAAACCAACCCAACATCCTCCAAAAGATAATGTATCTGCACTTCCTTTGCTTAATCAAAATTGTTTCCTTATGCCTCCCCCCCAAAAAAACCCCAAAACAACAAAACTCCAAAACATTAAGGATGCTTACATAAGTAAGCAGAACATAGATAATTTTTGTGATAAAGGATTTATTCTTCAGAAAATACGGTCTGCATGTATATGTGATTCATCCTTAGCAATATATGTTTATTATTTTTTCCAGTCTTAGCTGGCCATCATCTGCTCATTAATTCAGATTAACAAATGGGAGTTCAAGACGTTATGTTTGAGGTTGACATATCTAGGACATTTTTGAAAAAAATATAGTATTACCAACATTGTAGTCATATGTTAAGTGCTAAGAAGGTTGAAATTCCCCATTTCAGGGATATCATAGGTCATAAATATGCATAGAAAAATAATGAAAAGTAAGATTTTTTCTCTGGGTATGTACACTCTTTTTTTTGTCTTTCACCAATCACAAAGTATGAAAATATTTCATGACAAAAACCAGAAGATGCAACTTCAGTTTAATGTAATCTGGTAACAAAACTTCTCTTGACTTTATTTGCTCTGGTTCCTGTGACAAATATAATTAATTAATGTATAATATAATCTATTACAAAAATTATAATGCAGCTGCATCAAGTAAATTAAAACATAGCCACAATACCTTTTGTATTTCTTGGTCTTAGTTTAGGATTTAGATGCATTCTGATATCTTAAAATGTAGTTGGTTTACTCATCATAGCAGCAGTTGTCTTTCAGATGTCTTGCAGCCTAACTGCATTCATAGCCCTTTGTAAACAGCCTTGGTTTCTGATGCAATTTCTGGGGACAGTCAATTGATACAGGAGAAACAAGGCCAGTTTCTTTACCCAAAGAGTAATCTGCTGTGGAAAAACATCTCTAAACAGAGGAAAATGCTAAAGTTAGTTGAAAACCAGGTTGGATAAGGTTAAAAAATAGATACATAATCAAATTGGATACCCACAAGCTCATGGAACTGGCAAGATGCACCCACAAGGACTGAGGAATCTGCCTGATGTCATTTCATGATCACTTGCAATAAGCTTTGAATGATGATGGTGAATGGGAGGGGTTCTTAATAAAGCTGGGCTCAAGGATATTATTTTTGCTTTGAGATGCCTGAAAAATGCCTCTGTTGGCTTACCCAGTGTGATTTTTTAATTTACTTAACAGTAAACAGATCTTGTTTATGTTATCATTCTGGGTGGGGTTTTTGTTTGCATTTGGTTTTTGTTTGTTTGGGGGTTTTTTGGGGGGTTTGGGTTTCTTTGTTTGATTGATTGGTTTGTTTGGGTTTTGATTTTTGGGGTGGTTTTTTTTTTTTGTTGTTGTTGTTGTTGCTGGTTTGGGGTTGGTTTTTTTTTAATATTAGTTTCTAATTTAGGAAGGCCAGAATGTGATATCCAATTTTAACTTGTTGCTGAAGATCCTCAGATCCTGAAAATAAGTGTGGATTTATAAAACCATACAAATTTATACCAGTACGTAAATAGCCCATTGGCACTAAACCCTGCCTTTTTCACGCTTCAATATCCTGCTGGGTGAAGAAGGTTAACTTGTCATTGTCTGGATCATTAACTTTTTGGAGAGAGGCTTTTGAATGTTCTCATGCATAAATTTACATGGCAAGACGAACTTCTTACCTCCATAACTAGACATTTCAGAATCTCCCAAGGAC
This sequence comes from Coracopsis vasa, assembly GCA_026283785.1. Taxonomy (NCBI): domain Eukaryota; kingdom Metazoa; phylum Chordata; class Aves; order Psittaciformes; family Psittacidae; genus Coracopsis; species Coracopsis vasa. Next base: position 13,491 of record JANHGB010021176.1, on the reverse strand, counting down.
ATCATTCAGAAATCAGCATTTTGATTAGCAGATATTTTTTCAGAATGTACTTTCTAAATGGCACTTGAATACTATTACTGAGCTAAAAGAATGATAGATGCATGAAGGAAATAGAGAAGGAAAAGTTCTCTTTGTTTTCTTCATGAAAAGATTCACATTCCCAGAAGACAAATTTGCTTAACATACACGAAGCAAAAATTTAATAAGATGGCTAGCAGGCTACAACCAACTTCTGATATTTTTTAGTCGTTTTTGAAAGACAAGTGTAATGAAGAGAAGAATCAAGTCCTATCACATCTATTTTGTTTGCATTCAAATACTGCTGTAGAAACTCAATGCAGATGCATCGCATCATAAATTTTCAGCAGGTATCCGGCATTTCACCTGCTTTATTCTACTGCTGTTTGCTGTCTTGTAAGAAGCACTACGCTTCCGCATCTACACACACAGTTTTTGGCAACAATTAAAGTTAGCATGTAGAAGCATTCTGAGATGAAATCTTATAATTGACGGACTGAGACACCAGCCAAAGGAGGGTAATCCCTGGCCTGAAACACTGCTGGTCTATCAGCCTCTGAAATTATTGGCAATCTTATAGCCCGTATGTAGCAGCTGAGAGGAAGCTGTGCCAAGCAGTGGTAGGCTTCAATAGGTTTAGAAAAGCTGTCAGGGTAATTGTCAACTTTAACACCGTAAACTGCTTAGATGCCATTGTGATAAGTGTGATAGAAGCTGTGTAAATAGAAAAGAGCCAGCGGAGTCTTGGAAAAAGCATTCTGCATTTACTACCCCCTGCTGATTTGAACTGCCTGCAAACAGAAAGTTTAAAACAACAGACAAGTAACACATCCTATCAAGTCCAAAGCATTATGAGAATGACTTCAGTGAATTACTGCATTCCTTGTGCTACACCACATCATGTAACAGTGAGGAGGTCAAGAGGTGGCAAAAATTCCCTGGATCAGACAGCTGCAGGGTGTCTCCCTGTTACTGACACTGGGAGAGTCATGAAGCTAAAGGGTCAGATGAACACTTATTGGAGCGATTAGTGCTATTAGTATCTTTCTTTATTCTGGCAAGGACAAAAAAACCTCTCATATTCTCAATGTTTGGGTAATTCAGTACACAGTCCTTCAAAATAGAACAAAATTATTAAAGCTATTTCAAATCATGCCGTGCAGTGTGAAGCTGATAAGATTTTTTAGTTTGTTTGTTGTTTTTTTTTAACTACAAACAAATCAACCAGACAGGCATGTCTGTGTCATTTTCATTGTACCAAGATGGTTGTGTGTTGATAGATGGAAAGTAAACACCATCCAAAAGCCTGGAAGTGCTAATGCACAATATTAAAAAAATCATCTGGATAATTATGAACTCAATTAATTGTTCAGTGCCATGGTACTAACTAGAATAAATACAAGAGAGAACTATATGAAAGATTTTCTGTAGCAAAGTATCTGAAAGAAGTTGTCCTTGTGTACTAGCTATTGAAACAGTCGAATTGGATACACAGGAAAGAGGACTAATTCTGAGTTGTTAACGTAATTGCTTCCCTGCTTTTTCTGAATGATATAACACACACACAGAGAGTTGTACACACATAGAGGAACACTATCCTCTGTTGAACTGAATTACTCGTAATTCTCACTTGTCATGTTGCTTTATGTGGAAAAAAGCAAACTCAGGTTGTATGTGATGGTAAAATACTGCTACTTGTAGCTTGGTTTATAGTGTGGGGACTTTTTCAAGCTAAGAGGTGAGTTTTCATTTACTGCATTTAAATTGGTCAGCACAAATATGCTAAATGCAACTGAATTAAGTTGGGGGTTTTTTTAAATGTTTTTAAAGTGACGTCTACAGGTCACTAGCTCACTGAAAATAAAAGTTCAGGGGTTTTTTTTTATATATATTCTCCTTATTGAACATTTTAACTGAGGATTATGGGTCCATACCTGTAATCAGCCACTTGCTATGATACTGCTGGCCTGTATGTACCCTCTCCTCATTCAAGTGCTGCATATCTACTGCAAGTCTAACCTTGAAAATTGCTTGAGTCTCCTGCATGACATTTCATGAGGTACCTGCTGCTCTGCTTGCAGACAAGCTTGGCATTTGGATCTCAGGCTCAGGAAGAGATTTGTTCTTAACAAGTGGGTCTCCTCACATCTGCTGAATTTGGCTCTACCCAAATTGTAGCAGGAGCTAATACTTCATTTCACAGACATCTGTTCAAAGAGCCATGGTTTAGTGGAAGAGGCCAGTGTTACATGTCTGTTCAGATCAACTGGAGAGACAGTTGTACTGGATTTGCTTCTTAGGCATAGCCTCTAGGGAAGTGTCCTAAGCATCAAGGCAAAGGGACCTAACCAGCTGGAAGAAGAGTCCTCAAACTGAAATTAAGTGTTTCTATGAAGTGGTGTTAAGAGATTCCTTGGAAAAGAATGAAAATAATCCAAGGGTGGTCCCCCCACCTTGAGCTGAGACTCCCCTATCCGAGGGGCTCCAGGCTGTGTTTGTGTGGACCCTGCTCTGACATGCCCTGTGCAAGCACCTTGTTATCCATATCCCTGCATCAGAACTGCCAGGATGCTAGCGCGGTTCAGTAAATGGCACAGCTTGACAACCCAGCAGCGAAACAAGGCTGGCTACCACCGTCTTCACATAGAGTCAGAGCAGTCCAAACAGCATTTGAGCCTAAAAGAGGATCCCCCAGGTGTTGCACAGGATCTGCACACAGTCTTTGCACATACCTGTTTTTAAGCAGCTGAATATGCTGAAATGATCCTCAGATCAAAAGCAGGGCTTTTGCTTTCCTAACCTGCAAATGCATTATTAAAACATCTTATTCATAAAATAACAATTCAGGAGCATCTGCTTATGCATCACCATTTAGTAAATACAGTGTTCCCTGGATACTTGTGGCGATATAACACATGTGAAATAACACCAGCGGTGTTCTCATTTTTTACTGACTTACATGAAAGGATATAATTTGTTGCTGCTTAATATTCTAATGCAACTTGAAGTAAATATATTCCTTTCTGAGTTTCTCTAAGATTCTAGTTATTTTTTTCTTCATGCAAATAAGGCTAATAAGGTTCACTAGTTTAGTAGCACCTTTTCCTAATTTCAGAAGTAACTGCCAACAATCATTGAGCATAGGTTTGTCATTCGGTACGTATTTATTGAAAACAAAATCTCTGTGCTAATGAATATGCAAATGGTGCTTTCCATTTCTATTCAAATATAGGAGATATCTGAAATGCTTAGTCTTTGTTTGTAACTCATCCCTTCAAGTGGAGATCTAAACTTTCTCCATTTCTTTAGTAGAAATCATAGAATAGTTAGGGTTGGAAAGGACCTTAAGAATATCTAGTTCCAATCACCCTGCCATGGGCACAGACACCTCACACTAAACCATGTCACCCAAGGCTCTGTCCAACCTGGCCTTGATCACCGCAAGGGATGGAGCATTCACAGCTTCCCTGGGCAACTCATTCCAGTGCCTCACCACTCTTACAGCAAAGAATTACTTCCTTATATCCAATCTAAACTTCTCCTGTTTAAGTTTGAACCCATTACCCTTGTCCTATCACTACAGTCCCTAATGAAGAGCCCATCCCCAGCATCCTTATAAGCCCCCTTCAGATACTGGGAGGCTGCTATGAGGTCTCCACACAGCCTTTTCTTCTCCAGGCTGAACAGCCCAAACTTTCTCAGCCTACCTTCATACGGGAGGTGCTTCAGTCCCCTGATCATCCTCATGGCCCTCCTCTGGACTTGTTCCAACATTTCCATGCCCTTTTTATGTTGAGGACACCAGAACTGTACACAGTACTCCAAGTGAGGTCTCACAAGAGCAGAGCAGAAGGGCAGGATCACCTCCTTCTACCTGCTGATCATGCTCCTTTTGTTGCAGTCCAGGATACGGTTGGCTTTCTGGGCTGTGAGCGCACACTGCCGGTTCATGTTCATTTTCTCATTGGCCAACATCCCCAAGTCCTTCTTCAATCTGGAATGGTACTTTCCTTTCACAGTTCTATTAATTACTCATATTTCATTTGGAATTATAAGGCAAAACCATTTAAAATGTGTATAGATTCACTTAAATGGTGAATAAAATTCATGGGTGAAGTCCTCAAGTTTATGAGGATGCAGAAGAGTAAATTACTTTAGAAGGCTTCTGAAGGTAAAGTCTTCATTAAAAAAAAAAAAATCTCTTTGAAAGCATAGTACTTGGTCTTCATTTGAAAGCCTCAATTCCTTGAATATTTCACTGTTTTTCCAAATTTGAAAAATATCTCTATAATGTCTCCAGAAATCTTGTTCTACCCCTACATTCATTATTGAATTTCTGTTCTGGTGAAATTCTTACCAAATTCTTTAAAATAATTCTTTTGAATCACTCAAGAAAGCCTTTGACTGTTCACAGTTTTCTTCATTAAGCTCTACAAGTAGCACATTGAAGCATGTGTCCTTGTGTGTCCTGAGCAATAAAATAAACTACTTTCTTCACAGAAAAGGTCTATCGCAAATGAATAAAATACCCTGGATTAGAAAGTTCAGTGACCTCCTCCAAACTCTATATACCTAAAACTCTCCTTCCATTTTCTCACGTACTATAAAACATGTAGTATAAACACAGGCTTGAAAGAGTATACCAAACTACCTGCATCCAAGGATTTTAAAGGATGACTGGTTCAACTGGTTTTGTAATTTTTTCAGTTAGATGTCTTTGAGCAGTGGCTGTTAAGGACTTTTCTTTATAAGATGCCTTTAAGTAATTAAACGGCTGAATTAAACGTATGGTGAAGACCCAGACTTTTCTCAGGTGTACTTTCTGAGTGATCCTAAGCAACATTTCCCTTTGCAAACTGAAAGAAAATCCTTAGGGAAAACATGTCTGTAATACTTGTATAATCAGATAATATATGAAGCAACATAAGCAAGAAAAAAAGATTAAGCCTCTCCTGGAATTCGGTTTATTTTGAAAACCCTGCTGAGTTTCATGCTGGGTAGAAAGAGATGGGTAAAATAACCTAGAAGAGTCAGATGAGTTAACATGTCTTAGTATTTAATGAAGACAAAAGTAAAACAAATAAACATGAAAAGAAAATTGGAAGATCAGTTTTCTTTGAGCAATAAATTGCAATGTTGTTGGTTTTCTTTTTGAAGTATAAACTCAGAAAAGAAAGAATAATAAATAACAAGAACATCTAGATTAACAAGAACAGTAATAAGACAAGATGATTATAGTATTTTGAAAATTGTTTTCCAGCACTTCCTTCCCTTTATATGTTAGCATAAAAACCTATAATTTTTTGCCAGTACACTAGAAAACATCAGTTTTCAGATGTTTGACACTAGACTGCTTGGTAAAAAGTATAAAGCCATTCTGAATGAGGATGAGAAGTTACATGACTATATTTCAAAATGTTGGTGTCATTTGGCAAACATATATATGTACCATATATTACTGGTTTAAAAAAACACCAAAAAACCAAACAGTTAAAATCTTCTTGTTATTACTGTTATTATTCTTTTCCAAAGGAACTGATTAAAAAGTATTAAATGTTTTGAAGCTATTAAATCTGATTTCACATACATATCATGACTCAATATCAGCTGTGGGAGTAATACGTAGCATTCTTACACTTCATTTCTATTAATGTAATTTCCACACAAATAAAACGTAGTTTGAAACTTGTGACAATATATCCGCTTTCCGATGAGTGAATGAAGAATTAGGTCTTCATTGCAGTATGTGTCAAATAGAATAGTATAGGTACAGCTGTAGAAATTTAAATAGGCAAATCATATGGAAAGAACAATCTGCTTGATCTTTTTGGGGGTAATGAACCATTGCAAATATAATTTAATTTGAACCGTTTTGTTTCCTATCTGATGTTTCAGGAAGACACTAATGTGGACAATAACTCATCTTGCAGTTTTCTTATTACCTCCAATCATGTTGCTTTGCTCTGTGTATCGGCTTTGTTATCCTATGATTATTATGCATTGGCTACTATAACCACATAGGTTAGAATACATTCTTAAATTTAATTGCCCCAAAATTTATTGTGATGAAAATCATAGTGAGTTGCTGATTGAATAAATACACTGTCCTGTATTTACATCATTCAGGATGAAAGAGACTTCCATAACATATGTTGGAAGATGGACCAGTCAAATGCATAGGATGCGTTAATAAAAAAATGTCAAAATACCTCATAGAATCATAGAACTGTTTGGGTTGGAAAGAACCTTAAGATCAACAAGTTCCAACCCCCCCTTCGCCGTGGGCAGAGACACCTCACATTTAACCATGTCACCCAAAGCCCTGTCCAACCTGGCCTTGAACACCGCCAGGGATGGAGCATTCACCAATTACTTAGGGAACCTACTCCAGTGTCTTATCACCTGCACCGTAAAGAGCCTCTTCCTTATATCTAACCTAAATTTCCCCTGTTTAAGTTTAAACCCATTACCCTTTGTCCTATCACTACAGTCCCTGATGAAGAGTCCCTCTCCGGCATCCTTATAAGCCCCCTTCAGATACTGGGAGGCTGCTATGAGGTCTCCATGCAGCCTTCTCTTCTCCAGGCTGAACAGCCCCAATTTTCTCAGCCTTTCCAGGCCCCTTACCATCCCTGTCGCCTGCCTCACACTCTTTTTGATGCAGCCCATTATGCAATTAGCTTTCTGGGCTTTGAGCGCACACTGCCAGCTCGTGTTCAGATTCTCATGGACCAGCTCCCCCAAGTGCTTCTCGTCAGGGCTTCTCCTAACGACCTCTCTGCTCAACCTGTAGCTGTGCCTTGGTTTAGAGCTTTTCTATTTCTTTAAGTGCTTCATTTTATAGAAATAAACTGTTTATTTCTCAGTTAACATATTTTTTAGAACACCTAATTGTCCTGAGAAATTCAGAGTGTTTGTGGAGACTTTGGCAAGAACATTGTCTTTGGGAAAGGGTGGTGGGGAGGGAAGGTGAGAGGAACAGACTGTTGAGTTAACTAACTCCTACACTTCATGCATACAGTCCCAGGGTCTCACATGTCTGTAGGAGACTGAAGAGGGCTCTCAAACACCTTGCACCATAGGAGAAAAGCACCTGAAACTACTGTATCAAAGTAATTTTATAAGTTCAGAGAAAGTCAGGTTAACCTGTATGTTTTCATAGGATGGTCAGTTTACTTCAGCAACCCTTGGGGATACCTCATATGACAAGGTTTCCTTTTCTCAGAGCTGTGATACTGTGAGGCATTTCCCAGGTGCTAGTGTGTTGGAAAATCCCTCCGTTTTTATCCAGTGATGAAAGGAGTGTCATATGAAGCACTAGGTGTATTCTAAGAATGAATATTTATGGGGAAAACTGAGTTTGGTTGAAATCCAGCTGGAGAGCCATTAACTTCAAATTACCAAACATTGTATAAAAGTTTTAGATAACAATGTCTTTTAGCTACAAGATATTGCTTTAGCACAGCTGAACTGAAGATATGAAGCCAAGAGCCTTTGATTAGTGAAAAAATTACATGTTATTATCTCAAATTTTCACTATTGCAATGTAGATTTTAATGAAGGTTTACAATTCACCCTTTAAAAAACCTTCAGAGAGGTTATTTTGCAATATCAGTATAGCATAAAAATACAGGAACTTCAGTGTGAGCACTTTAAATAAATTGTCAAAGGTCACTTAACAAGCCAGAAGGAACCAGAACTGAAAATCAAATCTGTTCACAAACCTATGTTTTCTAAGGGAAAAGAGTTTCTTCTGATGTCCTTTCTTAGTAAAGTAATATACTCCTCATTAATTTTAAATATAAGATAAAAGGTCTATGTCCCTTCATACTGTGGTACAAAGGAAGACATTAATAAAATACAATCTAGAAAAGGACCATAACATTAGAAGTAGTGCTTCAGCCAAAGGGTTTTCCTTGAGCTGTAGTAAAATATTGAAAAACATTAGATTAGTGTTCCCTCTAATCTTTTAACTTACTTTTTTTTTTTCTTTTTTTCCAGACTTTTTAAAAAGGGTCTCTCGAGTCCAACAAAGAGTTACAATTCCTTTAATAATACTATGCCTCTAGCCCTCTACTAAAAAATAATTTTAGTTTACATATAAGTGTTCCTAACAATAAATCACATTCATCTGATTTCCTCAGTTTTTATTCATTCACTTTCTAGAAAAAGAACATAAGTATATGCTGAACTTTGAAATAAATTCAGTGTTTGCTTGCATGGCTGGTTGGTTGGTTGGCTTTTTAAGTCCCTTTTGTTTGCTTGCTTTTGTTTCCAGTAAAAATGGTATCAGGGTGCTCTGTTTGAATGCAATCATAAATGAACTACTGCAAACATAAGATAGCAGCTGCTATTAAAAAAAAGAAGTTAAAATAATTGCCTTATGCCTAATTCTGTTTGAAGAAAAAAAAAAAAGTCAATGAAAATGGAAACCCAGAAAAGACTGTATCACTGTGACCTATTCAGTTGTATTTATCTCCCCTATGGTCTCCTTCTTCTATAGATTTTTTTAAATATTCCCATAAGGACCAATATTTTATTTCAGAAGGCCAGATCTATTACCTTCAAAACTGTGCTTGAGGCCATGCTTACACTTACCCACACTGGCTAGGCAGGAATAAGACTTAAGAGACAGACTTAGGAAAAGCTTCCAGCTACAGACTACAGAACATGGAATAGAAATTGTATATAAAACCAAGCACAACTTACTTTTCAGTCTCGCTAAATGAGTCATGCCTCATTATCATGGTTCAGTCATTATGCACCTATTATGTCTTGCAACCTTGTTACATAGACAGCTTCAGGCAGGAGTATCCCATAAAATTCCAATGTTTATGCCTCAGGAAACTATAAATCATGCATATGTGATCATACATTGTTTACACCTCCAAGCCACATGCAGTCTGATGCAAACATGCAGATTACAAGTCTCAACAGAAGTTTTGTCCTCCCTTCTTGTCTAACTCCATTTAGGCTTGCAACCTATATGCTAAGAGACCTAGTTCCCAAATATTATTTAGTTTTGATGACATGAACAGGATTTTTGTCCTAACTAAAAAGTGAAGACAAATCACATTTTCTCCTAAAATCTGTGTTGACTAAATTCTAAAGTGCTCCTACAAGTTTTGATGCTTTGCCATTTTTGTATGATTTGAAGAGTCTAAATAGTACAGCATTTTAATCATGACAGAAGGAATGAGAAGGCAAAGTGGTATCTCTACAAAGATATGGAGTCTCTAAAATATAAGCCCAAATCTGGGTAAAGTTGACGCGTAATCTGACTCACTCTATCCAAGAGATTAGATCAGTTTGCCTGTCTTAAACTATTTTTGTTTCCTTAGGGACTGGAACTTGGGTCAAGGAAAAGAAAGTATTAATTTTATGCCATTTATTTCTCTTACCAGTTTGGAAAGACTGAGTTCTCATGTGTATTAGTCATATTGAAAGTCAAATTTTCCTTTTTTTTTTTCTTTGTTTTCCAAACAAAGCTCATTTTCATAGAGAAAGATGTATGTACCCCTTTTGGCCTCTACCGGTGAATTATTATATATTAAAAAGCCAGGAAGTGAGCATGTACATTAGCTGTCTTCTTGCCCCTGTTTTGAACTATTTCAGTTGTTTTCAAAATAAAATCTATGCCTCAGTCAAAGGACAAGACCACTCCTAACAAGACATCTCACTCAAAATATTCAGAAGATATATCTAACATTTTATCTCCTTGTTTTCCTGAAGGCTTTGTATGCACATAGCCAATGTTGTGGGTGTTTTCAATGTTAACGTGTAAAGTTATTGAAGCAGATATTATTTGGATCAAAATTTCTTTACTGCTAAGTTCAACAGGAACTCAGCCATGACTAGCCTTGCAGGAGCTATGATAATGCATTTAAAAGTATATTTATAAAATAAAATTTTATCTCTGTACATGTATCATACAACTGCTGCTGCTGCTGAGGACACAATTAATTTCACATGAACTGAGAGCTGAATGTTGAAAGTAATATTCAAAGCAGATTAAAACTCCCAGCTCTGCAAATGCAACAAGTAGGTTTTTTCCTGAAAAGTAAAGAAAATAAACAATATGCATTCAAGTTTAATCTGGTAGGTGACAATAGGTTGATCTTGTAAAGATAGACAGTTTTCCTAATTTCTTTTTTTTTTTTCATTTTTCTAGAAATACCATGTCACCAGAGATAAATATAATTTTAAAATAGAGAATAGAAAGGTCAAAATAGACTACGTGGGACAGGAATGTCAATAAAGAAAAGTAGCTTAAGTTGTGAGTTATGGAAATCTTTCTCATGCCCTAATCTAGTCTTGCAAATAATATGCTTGAAGTAAATATGAACAAACAGAGAATCACAACCTGAAGACTGAAAAAAAGAAAAAAACTCCCCCAAAACCCCACCAGAGTTGGAGAAGAAATGGAGAAAATATTATTTTGATTAAAGGAAGAAGGGAGGCAGTGAGCAAGCAGCTGCATGGTTCTGACTTACTGGCTGGTCTTAAACCATGACACTGTTTCATAAAAATCTGGTAATAAAGAAACAAAAAAAGGCACAAGAATTTTAACACAAGCATGCTTAATTACCTGAAAAGAACAGTCTAAATTTAGGTTTAGTTTCATCTCCAACTAACCTCAGTTTTAAAAGACTGATCTAGTGAAGGAAATCAGTAGCAACCCAGAAAAGATAAACACGTGAAAGAAAAATAAATTGAATAGCCTCTTTGACTTTGCTAGATCGCTTGCAAAAATTGTTATTATGGTTTTATTGGAGAGATATGTTCCCTCTCTAAACTGAATTATTTATAGTGAATAAAAGAAGCAAAAGTAGCAGGCAGAAATCCTCCAGTAAAGAGGTAAATATACTCCTGAAAATGTACTAATGAGAGAAAAGAAGTAAGCTTTTCATAATTTTTTGTATATTAGTTCTTGCACAGCTACAGTAATGGCATAAAGAGCAAATTTTGTGTGGTGCATCACCTTTCATTGATATTAGAAGCCATTTCAAACATTCATGAAGAGCTGAGTGATAAGAACACTAAACCACCAACACAAAGTTGACATTGATGAGTTCCACTTTCATTTTTTACCTGTGATTTCTGTGTTGGATTTCATCAGTGTTTGAGCCAGAAGGGGTTTTTGTTGGTTTTGTCTCTACTAAACACTAGATATATGCCACTAGGCATGTGGTATTCAAGTGGTGCATATTTTAACTTTTAAAAATTCCAAAGACCATGCAGTAAACACATACTTGGCAGTTTTGCCGACTATAAGCAGAACACAAAAGCAGCTTTTTAAAACTATGTTACTTCTTAAGTTGTTGCATAACAAATTCTTCTTTGCTTTAGAAAATAACATATGCACATAAAAAACTGCTTAAACTGACAAAAAAATAGAATGAAGAAGAGAAAATAATACATGAGAGCTAATTTCTCAAATAGTTATAGTGTTAGCCATTACATGGTAATTTTAGAGGTGCAGTGAAAATATCTTTAGACTAGTAGTTATTACTGTTTTCAAGTAAATCAAGGGTCAGATGTTAGTTGTTGGAAGACAGGAGAGAAAAAAAACACACCCCCAAAACCACAAACAAACACCCTTTACCCACCTACACCATCAAAACCCCTTTTCTCTGTCCTCATTATTTGTGATGGTGGGTAGACATATAATGAAGCACTTCAAAATAGACAATTTTAACAGAAGCCAGTATTTTATATGAAAAGTGAACACTGGTAAGCCTTCCATCAAATTAATTATATGAAATTTGTAAATAAATTACTGGAAATTGGTCAGCTTCTCTGTAGGTTAGTCATATCACTACTTGGTTCTCATGTTTAGAATTTTATGGTAATGATTTATTGCCAACATGAATGTGGAAGCTAGTCTACAAAATCAATGCCTTTATAAGTGACTGGAAAGACATTCCAATGAATGCCAAGTTACAGTCAATTATTTTCTTTCTTTGAAAACCCAGATAATTTTCCCGAATTCCATCAAGCACCTATAGAAAAGTATATTCTATATATACCAAATTTTTTGTATTCTGCATTATTTTAACATATTATAAAATCAAATTATAGAGTAAATTGATTGACGTAAGACTGACAAAGCTGTGCCTTGTAACTTGGCTAGTAATCACGTGCCTGGAAGTGTCAGAAAAAAGGGGTGAAAAAAAAGGATTTTGCAATATACTTTTAATTCAGCAGCCAATTATAAATAAACATATTTTGTTCCCTATATAGCACCTTAGCCTGTTTTATGGATAGAAGAATAGATCAAAATTGTATCAAAGTCACTAATACTCCTCTAGAGGTTTGAAAGTTGACTTTCTGGAGATTTTACTGTGAGAGTAACATTTAAATACAGTGGAACGTGATGCATAAACAAAAAGTAAAATCCTGGAACATGTTTCCAGGCACATGAGTAAGAATGTGATTAAGAGTAGTCAGCTAGGATTCACCATGGGAAACCCGATAGCCTTCTACAATCAAATGACTGGCTGGGCAGAAAAGGCAAGAGCACTGGATGTTGCATACCTAGGCATCAGGA
>JANHGB010021175.1:29142-48005 GCA_026283785.1 Coracopsis vasa | reverse complement strand
AAAAAAAGGTAGGAAGATTACCATGAGAGCTGCGCATCACCAAGAAAAGGAAGCTAAAAGCAGCAGTCAGATTTCCATCTTTGTATATTTTTCAGAGCATACCTGGATAAGACCTTAAGTAACCTGACGTAGCAATGAATCTAGCCATGCTCCAAGAAGATTAAAGTTGTCAACCTGTAAGACAACAAGAGCTACCTAATAATTTTCAACAACTGTTTAGGTTTACTGCTGATTAACATTTATAGGGGTAACTCACAAAATTTCACTTTTTTGCAACTTGAACACTGACAAAGCCATAACAAGTATCATTTAAAATATTTTTAATATCTTTCAAGTTGATGGAATCCTCCATTCTAAGAGTTCCTAATGTAAAAACCTCCAATAAGTTTGTACTCAGACATGTACGCACTACAAGCAAAATCACCACCCATCTAGTAAAACTAATTTTCACATAATAGGTGTGGCAAACTCATCATTTCTTTGCCTGTCAGATTAGCCCCATCTGAAGATCCTAATTGGATGCAATTTCAGATAAGAAGTTACCACAGTCAGCTTTTAAAAACCACAATACCACACCACGGATATCCCAGTGATTTTTAAACTGAAAATAATCTGCCCATACATTTTACTTCAAATTTAATTCCCTCTAACATTCAAATGGTCACACTACTACCAAAATCTCTTAATATCATTCAAATGACATGTCCCATGCTCAACAGCCACACACTGCTTGGCAGAAAAAGAAAATCCAATTTCATGAACCTGTTTTGAAAAGGGAATATCTACATTCCTAATTTAAATCAAATCACCTGAGAAGTGATTTGAGACACACCTGCAGTAAGCCACCAACACTGCCTCTTGCTAACTCATTTCCAGTGGGTCACTCATGCAGCTCTTAAGCCCTGTATTATTGTTGCCATTACTTAGTCAGAAGCTTGCAAGCAATCTGGCACATGTATATCTTGCAAAAAACTTAATTTTACCAAGCAGTGTTGAAACAGGCAACATTCCTACTAATTCTAATAATAGGGGGATTCATCATCAGTTCTTCTTATTATTAAATCTGTATGTAAACTCATTTACTCTTTCTATACAGAATTAATGTTCAACACAAGGCAAGCTAATAGAGGACATGCATTTTTAGATTTCTGCTAATACTTCTTCCTGCAGAAACAGCATTCCTTTGTAGTCCTGGCTATATCTGGATGGTATACACTTAAGATTAAGGCCCAGCACAGACTGGTATGATCTTGTTCCCTTTGGAGAAAACAAGATACATACAACTTCAGGTTATTTACTTGACTTGAATTTTGTAATGAAAAAAGCAATTTCATATTTTTTAATAAAGACTTAGCCAAAACATTTGCTAGCAACATTTGTTCAGCCTTCTGTGCCCAGGAAAATCCAGATAATCATGCCTACACAATTTTGTTGAAGAGGTGACTGCAGAATTTTTAATACTGACCTATTTAATTTCTTGAAAATCAAAAATAAAACTGACTTTGTAAACAAGAGGGAGGATTTTATTATTTTAGATCAGATACCAAGGGGTTTGGAACAAAAATTACTAAACACTGTGTGTTTACCTGTTTATCAATGGAGAATTTTGTACTTCCGGAAGAGCTACAGATGATATTTCCCACCACACATTCAGGAAACATCAATCAAATATGAGGAAGAAAGAAGTGAAAGAGGCATAATTTTTCCTTTCACGTGCACAGGCACACTGGGAAAAAGTTCTTTTGTCAGTTACTAAGTATATGTTAAAAAAAAAAAACCAACATTATAGATGAGCAACAGAAGCAGAGTAGTCACCTAGTTGGTAAATAAGAATTAAAAGGCGACCATTTTATTGATAAGCCACTGACTGCCTCCATAGGAACAGAAATGCAGCTTCAGCCATGGTGAGCCCCAGTAGAAGAAAACCCAAGACTTCGTTAGCCACATGAACAGTATACATATATTCATTTAAACTCCATGTTTTTTCACTAGAAAGTACAGCTCCCAAGATAAGTTACAGGAGAAGGCACCCAGTCTTACTTGAAACTGCACCCAAACCCCATTCCTTCATGGGTAGAAACATTAGAAAGCAGCCCCACAGCCTACTCCACACAGAGGGCACAGTTAGGGGTTTATAGTATATACTCAGAGAGCTGTCTCTATCTCCTCACACTCAACATGGTCTTAACAGTCAGCTTTCCTTTATTAAAAGTTGGATATAATTCTCTGTTTCACTCTAACAGATAAGATGTACATCCAGGTTTGGGGAGGGAGGGGGATGTGTTCAATTTTTAACACGATACCTAGTACACTATCACACACAACCCAATTAGCAGATAGAAATGTGTGGTGTTACCTTTACTTACTTTATCCAACCACTTGCATGCTTGAAAAATCTATCCTTCATCCCTTGCCCTGCCAACATAAAGGGCTTATTCCAATCTAAGTACACACATAACCACCAAGACATCAAATGTTGACTGCAAAACTTCCAAATGTTTTCTCCCAAAATACAGATTTTCCATGAAGTTATTACTAAAGTATAAACACAGACAAGAGGCACTGAAAATATCCATACCATAGTTTCCAAGTTTGTTATGTACTCCCTTTGAGGTATAGGGGAAATGCTGGAAGAGAAAACAATGCTTCCAAAGCAAAAACATTATTTCCCCTGGGGCAAGTGTCCTGGTGGTAAATAGTACATTCTTTCTCTACAAGGAATGTCTTACTTCCCCCAGCCATCAAGCCTTCATAACACCCCAACACATAAAGACTAGAGGACTTACAATGCCAGATAATTACAACACAACACATTAAGTAACTTGGAAGGCTAATTCAAGCAGAAGCGCAAAACCCTGTAGGCAGAAATAACACATATTACTCACTGCACACTCTGTACTGAGGAAAGAGAAAACCAATGCAACACCAAGCGAGGTGGTGGTGCTCTTGCAAACTTTTTGCTTTGCTCAGCCTGTGCTTGCTGCCATCCCCCCACTTCATCAGGGGAGCCAAGGCCCCTTCCACAGCTGCTTCTCATCAGGCTGTTGCACACACAGCCCATCCAACCACCACAAGGGGAGAGGAGCCCTCGGGGTCAAGGTGGGACTCATCCTTCCAAACTCACCAAGCTCAGTCTGCCTTCCTCTATTCAGCTGGTTTTGTTATGAGTACTGACTGAGCAAAGCTGCTCAAGGGACATAAAAATCCCCCACTAGGAAAGACAAACAAGGCATAACAGAGGGGATCACGTTGTGGTCCCCCTGCTTCTTTCTTGTGTTTATTTAAAACCAATTCCCTTAGTGTATTAAAGTTCTTAACTGGTTTCATTTCTATCCTAACAGTTTGTGGATTTTTGCCATAAAGCATTAAAACTTACTAAGAGAAGGTTTACTAGACACTGCATGGAGAAAATACCCAGTTAAAGGCTGCAATGGTAGAAAGGCATACAATTTCAGAAGTAATATAAACTCATTTCTTTGTAGGTACTGGAAAAAAGGGTAGCTTCCCCATGTGTTAAGCAGTTCCGCCCTTCAAGCTTCCTGCACTCTTTGCCCATCAGTACATTGCATACAAATCAAACTCTAACCCTTGTGCTACCACAGCCACAAGTACAGATTTGACACCACAAAGGTACTTCCTAAAGCACATCAATGCTAATAGCATATTTGAAGAGATGATTTTTTTTTTATTGCCACACTGCAGAAGTAGGTATGTCATCAGTTCAAGGAAAACCAACTGCTGATACAATCTCTGGAAAATGCAGGTTTATATTAGGTACTATATATCTACTAAACACTAAATAATCTGCATTTTTTTAAATTTCATTTAGTGGTATTAAATAACGATATTTATCCATGGCAAGCCATGAGAGCTGCATAAAGAAACCCCGTACCAAAGCAGCCTGGTGTTGGTCTGTTTCTACTCTCCCGTAGTCAGGAATGCTCACCAACACAAGCCTGATTCAAGATAAATTTCCTTCTTTTGGACTCACACTTCCAACACGAACTACTCCACAATCCCAAAGGCAGTTTTAAAAATCAGAACAAATAGCCAGTTTAACATCATAGATCAAATATCCTTCAAGAGGTCCAAAACACATGCCATTTAGTTCAGTAATGACTCAAAGGTCACCATTCGAAGGGCAGTTTCTTAGAAACTAAATATTTACTTACAGAAAAACTGACAGAATCCCCACAGCAGCCTCAGCCTTCTCTGAAAAGCTCTTTTGCATCCAGACAAGGAAGGATTCATAAAGCTAAATTATCTCCCTGCACATAACTGCAGACATTCTTTCCTTTGAGGCCTCTCTGCCAGCAGCGACTACTGAGCCAGCATGAAGTAAGTTACACTAGCCTCTCCTGGGCACGGCCTTCCTAACTTAAGCTTACTCATCCTAACAACCTGAATTACAGCCGGTTGGTCATTCTGCACGTTTTTACCAGCAGGGGACTATGGCAATGCCAGTTTTTGATTATGAAAACCAGATATGAATGCCTTCACACCTCTAACTCAAAAAGGAGGAGAGAGCTGTCCTCCAACATAAACATTAACTTTTCCCATAGTAAACAGATACAAATCAGAGCATACTGTAATTGTAACCACAAAATTGGTGAGGTTGTGTATAGTCCAATATTTCCAGCTTCATGAGGGATGTCTTGCAAAACAGTTCTTTGCCAAAAAATGCTTTCAAAGAAAACAAAAGAGGGAAAAAAAAATCATGACTGTCCTAAACCTCAAAAAATACAAGTAATTTTCCACTTGTTTGACTGTGTAATCAGCAAAATGTAAAGAAACTTGCACTTACACTTCCCATTGTACCAGGGCATTTGATTTCATCTTAATTTGTAAAACAACAAGGAAAGAAATATTTGACACTGAATCTCTACTCAGTTCACTGCAAGCAATTTGTTAGCAATACTGATGGCGTATCCATTTAAATCTGTATGACAGCGGTCTGCCAGATTACTGGTTTACTGACAGTAATTCCACATTCTTTTTCTAAGCTAAGATAATCTTAACATAAGTACAGTAAAACATTTGGAAGTATGCATCTTAAATTTTGTATTCCAAAAATCAGTTTCTACACATTCTGAATGAAAACTGCCACCAGAAGATTTGGGTTCCCCAAAACCCTTCCAGTAGTTCTCCAAGAATTAGACCAGGAGTAACAATTCATTCCCAAAATTACCATCACTGAATGATTTAGCCAACAATGCTCTAAAACTTACTTGATATGGGATTTTTTCTTTTTATTATTCCATATGCATTCTTTTACAGTTCTTGCTATTTAATAATCAAGAACTAGTTTGTAGAAATGCAAGACTGGTAGTAACCATCATGCATAGAAGATAAGGGGTTGTGCTGGATTAAGTGGACATTTTACATCACTATGTACTCTATTTGGGTTTGTGTTTTAGAAACTAGACTTGGTAGAAGACAGAAGGAGGAGGACAGGACAGGGAGAGAGGTATAAGTAAGCCATATTTATCACTGGGGACACTGGAGCATCAAGTCAGCACATTGTATAAAATTAATCTTGCAAGCTACTGGTATTAAGTTTTTTCAGCAAGAAAGTCATTAGTCACAGTCAGTAGCTCTATAGAGAGGCACAGTATCTCATAAATACCAGAACAAGCACTAGAAAGAAAGGAGGACCGATGTACAAGGTACAAACTTGTACCTTGTTATATATGCACCCATTTGGAGATACAACAGAGGGCACACCAGTAACAGCAGCAGAAAGGTACATTCAGTATCACAGGGGCTGAAACGAACACTTAGCAATCAAGCAAAATGGCACTCAGTTGACTAAATATGTCACAAAGAACATTCAGGGGCCTGTTTCAGAGATCCAAAGGCAATTCTCATTTAAGTAGCAGCTTAAGAGGAAAACAGTTAATTCTGTTCCACAGGATCCAGGGAAATTCCCTGCCTTATGACAGATGAAGCAAGGGCTGCTACTTCAAAGGAAGGAGGCCCTGTACTTCAAAGAAATCACTGGACACTAGATTATAACTACAAAAACTAATGCTAACATTCGGATAGTCCACACTGTAATGTAAAGGTGTTTCTTATAAAACCTCTTACCCTAGCAGCTGTATTTACAGCTGAGGAACCCAGATGTTTCCCATGCAACTAATAAGAAAAAAGAAACAAGCAGTTTTAGTAGTAAAGTGTCACATTGCTATGACAGGCTTTATTCAACTTTATTATTCTAAGTTCTACCTGAATATTACTTAAAAACGGTTCTATAAAGCAAATATTTTTACGAACCCCAGCTAAAGATGACAAAAAAAGCAGATCATTTGCATTGTCACTCCAGTCACAGGAAGGTATACCTTCCCACCCCCTCTCTGCAGGACACAAGGGTTAATACACTATGTTCAAACTTTGAGCTTCATAACTCAATCCTGAGATAATTTATGGCTGATCAGAGCTGTGGCTAGAAAGGAAGCAAGTGCCTAGTCAGATTATTTACCTGCAAACACCAATTGTAATCGCTAAAAGTTAAGACTGAAGTCATGTGTAAGGTTGTACTTCTTCCAACCCCTTTGAAAAAGGGCTATAGCCCCACAATAACTTGTGAGTCTTATTCTCACAGCAAGGATGAAGGAAAGAACCCTACTGCTAGAGAAATGCCTTAGCATAGGCAGGGAAAGGAAAAAAAAAAAAAAAAGAAGTATTTATCATTATGAGTATACTATTAAGCAAGAGGGGGAGAAGTAATATTGCAGCAACAGTACTAGAAAGACCAAGTGGTAGGAACAGCATCTTTACACCAAAGTTACCAGAATATAAATCAGGAATACAAGTCACTGAAATGCTTTCATGTGCCATCAAATTCCTGTACTTACAGTAACAATGATAGATAGCAAAGTAGAATACAAAGAGTTGTCAATAGTTGAACTGCACCCTATTCCTCAGCTACTTCCTCTTCCCCCTTCCTCCATTATTTTTCATTTTCTGCCTGGAACTCTCCTTCCCTTCTAGCTTGGAAAACAACTAGCTTTCCAGACAGCCAGTGAGATTTATTTATATGGATCAGCAAGTTATCAAGTTGACTTTCAATACTGATCAACTTGAACTTCATTAACTGGTTTCGAAAAGATGAAGTTGTTATACTTACAACGTCCTTTTAATGTGTAATATTTTTCAGTTCTAAAATGAATTATGTAGATATTTTTCATAGTGAGAGCTGGAAGGATTTTACCTTCAGGTAATATACAATAAATCTAAATCTCTCTACCAAGAAGTAGCACAGATTTCTAGTGCTTATCTCATGTTTATGTAGGACCAATTCACGCATCTCAAGCCGTCTACAGTAGAAGCTGAAGGACTCGGCAAAACACCTTTGCAGTAGGAGAGAAGATACAGTAACAACAACACCCCTTCTTTTTTACTAGCTACATTTCTTCACAGATAGATCTTTTCACTTGTACAAGCTTCAGGCTGGAAAGCTTGCAGGCGCTGCCAATGAGGATAGGAATAGCCTCACGTAACTCAGTTGTTACCATGACTGGTAATTATTATTAAGGTGCAAGTTTCACCCCAGTACAGAGATAAATCCAGAGCTGGAGAGCTGCAGCTGTAAACACAACTCATAAAATGCAAATTCTCATTAAAAAATTTCACATGTACTACTTCCAGTGCTAGTAAGCGAAGCCAGTCACTAGCAGGTACGTATAACTGTCTTCAAATGAAGTGGTTTAGCAAATGTGTTTTTCCAAGGTAAATTGTGGCCAAAATAACTAATTTTTAGGTGTTTTAAACCACCCCATGATTACAAATGGAGAACAAGGGAAACACTTTAGAGAACTAGATTAGCCTAACCTATAAACAAGATTCATGGGATACTAGTTAGTATTATAAAAACTGAAAGTGTCCTAAACTTGTAAAGTGTAACAATAAAAGGTTGAAAGCTTTCCCCCCACCACCCCTTTTGTTTTCTTTAGAGAAGCTTGAAGGAGGAAGAGTAATAGAGCTGGACGGATCAGAAAACAATTGGGGGGAGGCGGTAGTGTGGTGTTTGTGTGTGCGTTCAGTGGATAGACTTACTTTAGTCTTTAGCCAAGGTGATTCAGCAATGATAGACTTGGGTAGTGATATCCGTCCCTAGCAAAGGGTGGGTTTCCACAGCCTGCTTACCCAAACACTCATATGGAAGGTTCTCCATATACTCTAGGGTATCTTGCAGCCTCATGATAGCAATTCAGCTTTCTTCATGTGCCCACAAGCCATGTATTTCCACATTCCCAAGACTGTAAGAAAGCTTGTAAGTGTTTATGAGCCAGAATCCTGTTTGAAGTATCATCGGCTCCAACTTGTAGCTAGAAAGATCACATCCTGAAGGAGGCAAATAGAGCTCTGTACTTCCATCAAATCCCATATACTGCTTGTTTGGATACACAGTGAACTTGAAGATACACCCATGATTTGTTTGTCACATGGCAATGCAGACTCCCCCTAGTGTAGAAATCCACACAAATAATGTAAATATTGCCTTGAGAAGCACCACAGTACTTTGACATTGTAATTCCAAGAATAAACTACCCTCTGCAGTGCACTCTATTATGTAAAATGTCAGGCTAATCATAGCAATTCAGCTTTATGAGTGTTGCCAAATCTCCTAAATGGAAGTTAAAATGTGGATAAAAGTGTTTATTTCTCTTCAAAGGACAAACTAAGAAATTAATTATGTCAGACTGACCACAGTGACAAACAACTCCTTAGGAAAAACAGAGTGCTCATTTTAAATCCTGAAAGCAACTCTGTTCTATGCTTAGGTGTTCTTGTCTATTCCCCCCCACCAAGACTGGAATAATTCAGGGGACACACAGTTCCTAAACTTGAGAAGCAAGATGGTATCAAACTGTATCTGATTACTTTTTCAGCTCAAGCCACAAAAAAGCACAAATCTCTCATCTGAGCCACCAAGAGCAGTTTCTACTTCCATACTTGCCCAAGAAGTCAGGAAAACAGCAGCTCCACCAAACTCATTGCCCTAAATCCAAAGCCCTGTGTGCTTCACACAAGCTGGAGCTGTGTGTTATCAGCGCGCTTGGGACAGGAGAAAGAAGGATGTCCTGCAACAGATACAATGTGTTGTATCATTGGCTGCAAAAGTTAAAAATCATGATGCTGTAATTACAAGCAGACATTCACCACAAGGAAAGGAGCTACTAGGTAGGGAATAACTGAATGGCATGAAGAGTCAACAGACTGTTCCTACAACCCACTTTTGGGGAAAGATAAAAACCAACATCTGTTCAAAATGCTATTTACAAAACAATTCATTTCACAAGCACCCATGTGGTATTAATACTTTTCTCAAAATCCTTACTTTGAGCATCCCTGCCAACTCGAAAGACCGTATCTGCATAGTTTCATATCCTGCCCTACTCAGTCTAGCTAAATAATCAAGAGGAGTACATTGTGAAACTGTTTAAAATTACTCTCTTGAGAACTAAATGCCAAAAGGAAATGTGGAAATGGTCACTCCTACACACTAGAGTGACTAGCTGATTCAAAATTGTGATTTATTTTTAACGACTGTGTGTGCAAGTCTGTGTCATGTTCTTTATCTTTGGACAAAATTAATCTTAAGATTAATTTTATCTTGGACACCATCAATCTTTTCAACTTTGTGCTCAGAGAAGTATGTGGCCTCAAACCAAAGCTCTGTTTTGGACCATCAGCTTCTTGTTACTCACGTCACCCCACCGAACAATCAGGAATGGATGTTTCAACACATGTAATGTTTTCTCCCTTCCACGGGCCTTTTCCAGGTGTCAAAAACATCATGCCCTTTGCTTTCTTGGTCCTGCATGATGCATGCCACTCACCGTAGCCTGAAGGAAAGTTGAATACCACTCTGACATAAGTTTTCCAGGCACTTCATAAAGCACAAGAGCAGCATCTAGAACTTGCAAAGGAAGGGAAAAGTCTTTAATATATTCCTTTAATTCAGAGGAGAGTATTTGGAGCTTGTTTCGTTACTAGCAATATACATTACTTGTAATACAACTTTTCTTTCTTAAGATAGGGACTAGATTTGGTTCTCTTGAATCCCTTACACCCAAGTCCAAGTGAAGAGTCCTACTCTCCTCTTAACTACAATATCCCCAAACTCAGAGGAAACCATGCAGAACTGTACTAGTGTAATTACAAAATCTTCTAAATATTTAGACAATGGAATTTTGTTATCATTACCTTAGAAACAAGTCCCTTGATAACAGAAATAGCCTTGCAGCAAGCAGCAGTCTCCATTGGGAGCTTTTTACACAGCAGACACTGCTCTGCATCACAAACATGCCATGCTCTAACATCTGATGAAATGTTCAACTCCCTCTTTCCGTTCTGCAGGAAGCCAAAAGGATTTCCCAAATCACATGATAAATTAGAGCATTTTCATTCCAAAAAAGGAATCACATTTTTCCTCCCCTGGGACATGTCTGCACTTTTGCAGTTCACTGTTATTTCAGAGAGAAGAAATTCCTTTGGAGTTACTTTGCCAAGCAGAAAACTCACTATCACACTTAAGTCCAAACATCTAAAAAAATGAGGATGTCTTTTAAAAAAATGGTTTAAGTGGAGAGAATAACTCTATTTCCTTTTACAATAATCTGTCACAACTAATTTCTTTAATTTCAAGACATACCTTAGAATTCACTATCCTGATTAAATTTCACAACCTGCATTCTGGCTGATGAACATCCACTTGCTATTCATTCTACAGATTTCAGCTGCAAATCAAAAAGAATGCAGCATTATTAGAAGTCATTTTTGGCAGCAGAAAATGGAGGCTTAAGACAATTATCACTGTACCTTAACAAGGGGGTATACAGTACATAAGTCAAGTGACAGGCAGGCACACAGACAAAGGAAACTATGTAGAAGAGAACAGCAGCTGGCAAGGAATAAACAGTCACAGTTCAGCAGATACCACCAATTCATATTTCAGCTGACAGTGAGCATGCCCATATGTCAAGGGATTACCTCCCACTCATCGGAAGCTATACCTTTTACAAATCATTGACAAAGTCATGAAGTTACATGGACCATATGTCAAGTTCTAACTGAACGGTTCTTAAAGGTGCTTTTCCAACCACTTCCAAAACACACAAGTTTCAAATGTATAAACAAGCCATCTCCTT
Source organism: Coracopsis vasa (assembly GCA_026283785.1). Lineage (NCBI taxonomy): Eukaryota > Metazoa > Chordata > Aves > Psittaciformes > Psittacidae > Coracopsis > Coracopsis vasa. The sequence continues at coordinate 36,852 of JANHGB010021175.1, read as the reverse complement.
TACTACATTTAGGGAACACATTTTTCCTTAGCAGCTTCAAGGTACAGTAATAATTGACATTAGTTCATCCAAGTAAACTCATTATGCAGCTTGTTATTACATTCTTCATAACAAAATAAAAGAAAAGCTTTGCCTCTCTTGGTGCTTTTCAAGGTAATGCAGTGATGCAGAACAGGGAAAACATGCAGTAACTTCAGACTCTTTTCCAGCAGCTGACCTAGAAAACTGGAAAATGAGATATAAACTCCGCTCACAGTTTGGAAGGAAAACACTCTGTTTGCCAGCTGCCAACCCTATAGTCACTTCATTCATGAACTGGTTGGTGAGCTTTCCCACCTGAAATTGCATGTGGATTCATACAAGAAATCCACTTGTTTTGCAGTCCTCTTTCCAATCTGTGTATATCAACTAAGATAAATCCAGAAGCAAAGGTGCTCTCACCTAACTCCATACACAGATGCTCTGCAGTGGATAAGCTCTGTGCAGCACCTATCTGATAGAGTGCTCAGGTGTCCCCAGCTCCTGCGCACATACAGAGGCACAGATACTGCTTTGAGAAACATTGAAAAGCCAAGGCTTACCACTTTTATCTGGCCAGCATTTTACCTCACCTCATTTCTACAACCTCACACCACTTTGAGTCTACATAAACTTTGGATAACAGAAAGAGGAGCAAGCCGCATACACCCTCTTGGGACCAGCGTGACAAATGCAATCAAAGTTGTTACCACAGCATTATTCCAAATTCTCTCAAAACAGCAATATATTCCATAAAGCGTTTCTTAAACCCTATAAAATTTCTTCAGATATGACTTCAGAGTGAATTATTTTATTCCCAGCAGGCTGCAGGACAGAATGTAACACTGACAATCACCCAGAGAGTATTTTTTTTTTTTATAGTAGTCACCCCTGGTAGATCCTTCCTAAGTTATATATTCAAGTGAAATTTGAGTTTTAGTTATTCCAGTAAACAGTTTCAGAGATTTGAGAGTTTCCTCGTTGCACAGCAGTCCTTTCCTCCTGGGTAAGCCAACAAAAGTGATTGCTGAAACAAGCTCTACATTTCCTAATTCCTTAGGAGCTGCCAAGAATGCAGAAAAAGATAGTGGACATGCCTCATATTTTACATGAGGCATAAGCAATACTCCACAGGCTTGCCCTACTGGAAAGTAATTCCACCTCACATTCAAGTGCTGCATATTTTCATCTTCATTAAAATGTCATCTCATTTTGATGACCAATTGAGACTTTAATAACAGGAAGAAACCCCTTTGCCAAAACTTTAATAGAAAAGGTACAAGTAATTTTCTTTTTATCATTAAATACTCAAGGGCAAAACAGTCCTTAAAGCCCAATTGCTCTAGTTTGCCCTCAAAAAGTGTCACAATGTGATGAAACTCCATCAGCAGTATCATAGGTGGTCTCTCACTCAGAGAGCACTTCAGAGGTAAGTAATATTCCTCCATGGCAAGCAGAGAGCACACAGTTTCATCTGGCAAAATTTGTCAAAGAGAAGTTTCTCATCCCATACAGGGCTACCAGAGGCCATGGGAACAGAAAGCTGTAGTTGGGTTCTCGGGAAGAATGACCGCCAGCTGACACTGCAATAAATAAATAAGGAAATAAAAAATAAATAAATAAAAACCCACACTAAAATCTACAACCATTTATATGGACCTACACATAGGTGAATAGTTTAAATTACAGATTTGTGTCATCTCAATGCTATTTTATAGAATCGCAAACAAGTGACTCATAATACAAATCTTCAATGAAGTCATAAAAGTTACACTTTACCCTGAAGACTGGGTGGCACCTAATCTCACGAAGTTTTGTCTTTAAGATTGGTCTAAAAACAGCTTCAGAAAATTACCAAAAGAAAAAAATTTCTTCTTTTTTTCAGGCTCAGCTCTGGTAAGGAGAGCTACACTCGCCCTGTCTGAGCACAACGGAGAAACACTCCCCATTACGGAAAAAGCCATCGTGAAATTTTTTTATTAATGACTGGATCGACCTTACCATGACTGTAATTTCCTTTCTCATCACAGACCCTACATACAACGTCTTGATTATTCCCACAGGCTGAGTTATTAGCAGTGGTAGTAGTAGTAGTAGTAATAATCATAATAATAACAACAACAACAAAAGTAATATCATCATTGTCAAAACACCCCAACATCTACTTTTTTCTTTGTAGCACTCCTCTTTCACATAAAGCGAGCCCTGGAAGGTCTGAACATGACCAAGTAAAGCTTTTTTCCTCTTCACTTAATGAACAGGCACATGAAAAGCTACAGCCTCCCCTCAAAACCTACTTTGTTCTGCAAGAATGAATAAAACCAAGAGAACCTTTTAGCCACTTCCATACACCAAAAAATACTTCCTGGTCATCCCCCTCTAAGTTTTTGTTCATAAAAAATAAAATAAAATAAAATAAAAATCTCAACAAAATCTAACAGAAGAAGCTAAAAAGCTCAAAATTTTCAACTTAGTACTGGTGTGCTATTGCTCTATAATTAGCTAAGGGCAGATTCCCTGCCATCATTTGAAGCAAAAATGTTGGAAAAGTTTTCTTTCTTCCTGAACCTTTCAAAATAACATTGAGCCATAGCCTGCCTTGTGGCAGCAAATCTGGTATGAGGCAGCAGACCTTGCTTTGCCTTGCATTTTAATCAGTGTAGCCAGTACTGGCATAGGCAAGTGGCAATGACAGCTACAAGAAATTGTTATGGTTTTGCTACCCTGTGCCAGCGAGAGACGAGTGAGGAGTCAGTGGGACAGCAAGTGCATGCATGTGGGAAGGTAGCAAGGGAAGAAGCAGGATTAAAAGGAGGTTTGTTGGAGAGACCCATCTTTACATTCAAATCAAGTCTTCCTAGGGTTCCCTCAGCATTATAAAAGTTCTGCTGGCTTGATATTTACTTATGTTGCAGTTCAAGCCACATCCCATCTTAATTCCCAAATTGACACCAGAAGCATCTCTTCCTGGTGTACAGCATGCATGTCACCACATGGGAAACAACAGGGTAGGCAACAAGTGCAGCCAAAGAGCTGGTGAGAATACTTGTTTTATGCCCCTTCCAACCACTGGGCAGCCACCTGTTCTTCAGCTTTTTAATCATTCGTTTGAAAACTACAATCTGCAGTATGTAAGGTCAGGAAAACAGGAGCTCAGTTAATTAAAACAGTCCACCCATTTCTATCCTCAGCAAAAATACAGACACCATGCCAGAATAGTCTTCCAAGCCTCACCATCCTTGCAGTCAGCTACAGTCGCTTGGTGAGTTTTGTGAAACCCAAGCTTCCCCTGTTAAATTTGTTTCAAGAGATGGGCACACTAGGGCAATAAACTGTTGCTTTTGTCAGCAAGGGCTTGAGATGGTTACAGGGGGCTCACCAGGGAAATTACCAGAGTCTTCAGAAACAGCTTCTCTGGAAATTGATACTGCAACAGTTTCAGCCATAGCATTGAAAAACCCCACCAAATACACATTGTATCTATGCTGAATACAGGACAGCTTCAGCACAATGTGCACTGCATCCTCCTCCTAAGGTTTCTCACATCCCAGGACACTTTTCCTGGGCCCAGAGTCCTCTTGTCTTTGTGGGATATGCTCTCTACTGCATCCTTAATACAGGGCTACCTGCATCAAAAACCTACCTGGCTTGGAGGACCAATCAACACAGGTAAACCTTGATCCTCATCTGGAGCACAAATAAAAACCTGCAGGTTGTCTGATACCCACTTGAAAATTGGCTGCCATTCAGTTAGGTTCAGTTTTTCATTCTCAGGCTTAGAAGGAGTCACTAGGAGTCATTATTCCTGACCCACCCCAAAATGCCAGGATTAACTACCATAGGAACACCACATACATCTTAATTTTCTACAGGCATTTTTTTTTTTTTTCAGATCTGAACCAGCTGATTACATTCTGATCCAAGAAAGCTCAACCACTGGTTACATGCACTAAGAAATACAATAAGAAGAGACTCTAATCTTTGTAGGAAGTTGTAAAGATTAGGCATTCAACATGCAAAACAAAGCATTTTATTTAAGTCCTTTGTCTACCACTGTGTATTTGAAAAACATTTATAGCTTACTTCTTTATGACCGTTTTGGGTTTTTTTTTTCCACAAAAGACTGCTTCCCAGCCCTAGCTTCCCAGCCCTACTGCATCTCAGCAGTGTGGAGCTCTTGCCTCTGGCAGCACCCTCAACACCCACAGGACGCAGAGCAAGTAGTAGTCAAAAAAGGGACTTCCCTTGCTTCATTAGGAAGTTTCCTTGAAGGAAAATCCACTTTAATTCTCTTTCCACAGTCCTATGAGGGCAAGCTGTCTAACAGGGGAACAGTAATTTTTGTATTAAGCGCTAGAAATTACCACAGGACAAAGGCCCTAATTAATATGTAGTGCTAGGGCTGCAATGCTTCCCACTGCTAGACTGAGAAGTGCTACCTAATCACCTGCCAAGAGCTCCATCCCCATCTCACTCCCATTGCTAAAAAAGTCAGTGCATGGGGTTATGCACTCATATCCCCACAGCACACCTTGAAATAGTCCCTGCTAACCAGCACCAGCAAGGCTTCTCTTCACTTTTTCACTGCTTCTCCATCCTTTGCCACTTCTTGCATGTAGCTGATGTACAGAAAAAGAAACTACATACACCTTTTATTCCATCTCACCTTGCTTGCTGATACAGGCTTTTGCCATTTCTGGTCTTCCCACCAGCAGAAGTTACCTTGGCACAACTAACTAAACTCATGTCTCATTTCCAGATGCGACCTCCCAGCAGAGCATCAGATCTCCACAGTTCCCTCCTAGTGAGGAAGCACATACGACACAGGTTTAAAACAAACACCAATACTATTCATGTTTCACTCTATGAACTGTTCAGCTGTACTCATCGCCAAAGCTGTAGTCATCCACTCATTCCCCCTGACATTACAACCCCTCACCAGCCTACTTCAGCAGTTTCTCCACTCTACTCCTCTACAAGGTTTCTTCCACTCTCACATACATATAACTGAGACTAGGAGAGGGGAAAGAGGTGCAAGCTCTGACACTTCTGCTGTAAGTCCATTTATTCAGCTCTGTCATAACCTTCCAATGCTATGGATGCTCCAGCCCTACTTTCTACTTGGTTATGCGTCCTGCGAGGCACAACATCACTTTCAGAGAAGAAATCCACAAGCATCAGTAAACACATTCTCCTGCCTACTTCTTCATATTTCAGAATCAGTAAGTGAATTTCCCATTCAAATTTTCCGCATCCTCCTCCTAACATCTCTCACATCCTGTGATACTGTTTAGCTGGGACAGAACACAAAGGCTTGCTGTCTCCTCCATAACCACATATCTGTATGTTGAGCCCACTGACCTTTCCTAGCTCTCTCAATTTTCAAAACTCTAAAGCAAGCTGTGAATTCTTTGTTCAAGCCTCCTAATATTACTGCATTCCTCTCTGACCCTCAATAAACCAAGTATTTATTCAAGAGTTCAGAACTCCTTGCCCTCTCCACTGTTTGATGTTATCACAGCCTCATTCTTTACCCACCTGAAGGGGGGGGCTGTGTTTGTTTTGAAGTACTGTTCTCTCACAGCAGTTTGGTCAATTGGTCCAGACTCCTCCAGCAAATTTTTGTATCGCTTTTGAAAGAACTCATCCATAAGAACATTTAGCATTTCCACCCTGTTTCAAGAAAGCCCATTTATCACCTCTGCTAGAAACCAGCCATCCTGAGAAGTAAACAAGTAGAATTTATTATTACAAATATAATACTGCACAGACATACCTAGTATAATCACTCTATTAATTACACCTATATTATACAAACTCTCTGACCTATTTTCTAATGTAATTTCTATGCTCAAGAAGCTAATATGGTGCAGACAGATGGCAGAGCAGGATCATTTCTTCACCAGCCATAACTGATTGATGCAAGTCTAACCCATCTTAACCACCTCCAGTAATGAAGATTGAACAGCATTCCCAGGAAGTAATTCAGCATTTCACTACTCTTGCTGTCAGCAAAAAAAATTCCCAGCACCTAAACAAATCCCTCTTCTCACACAGTAAGCCCATTACTACTTCTCCTACCCAACACAGATTATTTGTTTTTTCTGCATCCTCTCTGCAGCAACCTCCTTTCAATTTTCTCTTTATTATTAAGAGTTCCAGTTCCTGTAATTCGTCCCTGGAGATCATTTATTCTATGATTCAGTAGTTCTTGGGTCTCTATTCTCTCCTAGTGGTCCACATATTTTCTCAAGTGCAGCATGACACAAAGGAGAACTCATCTTTTCTGTGAAGAGATAAATAGGCATATTATAGATGCTGTCAGAACAGTTAGGGTACTGGGTCCCAAACTGCTCATAGCAAGCTTTCACTTGGTTGCTAGGTCCATAGGGACTCAACACCTACAGAGCTGACTTGTGTACAATCTCCCTACTGAAAAGAAGAAAAACTCAAAAACAAATCACTGCAACACCACAGACAGCCAACAGCCAAGCTGCCAAAAAAACATACAGCATAACCCAACCAGTACTGAAGCCAGAAGAGCTTTCTAATCATCAGCCCACAAGACACAAGCAAAATCCTTTTCCTTCCCCAAGCACTTTAAGGAGACACCTTGACAGTATGATTTTAGCACACTCCTGATTGTGCCCACACTTCAGTCACATCTGCTCAGCTAGGGCAACAGCAGCAGCAAAGCATCCCAGAAAAACAGAAGATATTTGGGATAATTGTGAATAGTTGTTTTCAACCTTCTTGCATGTTTACTGCTACACTTGGTCCGATTAGCAGAATCGGGCATGAATGAGAGTCTCTATTAATCACCAAGGTCAACTTACATTTAGATTGATTATTTTCTGAGCCGGACTGCTAAAAGAAACAACTTAAATGATAATTACAGAAGTTGAAAAGGCTGTTCCAGGCTGTTCCTGACCAGAGTCCAGGGTACCAGTGGCATCACTTGCAAGGCTGTTATTTACTAAGTCTGAAGTCAACACCACAGAAGTCACACTTCACACATGTGAATGACCGCATTGCAAATATGGGATTGATGCAATTGAGACACTCAATACCAACAGAACCTCTGGCACCCTGTCGCTGTGAAAACATACCAACTCTGTCAGAGGAACTACGGGCACCCTGAAGATAGAAGGCATAAACACTTAGCTGCTCTTTAAACAGTACCCTAGGGACCCAGCATTATATCTGCTATTTCAATGGAGCTCAGAGCCCCGCTCCATCACCTGATTGATACACAGTTTTGGTAGCTTTACATAGTCTCGTAATTAGTTGCTTCAGCAAGACAACAAGTGAGCGACAGGTGCACACCTCCAACGGCAGCTCTTTTTATTGGCAGCAGCAAAACAGATTGTGACAAAAGCCAGAAGAATATCCCCCAGTTACATACTGTTCCCTTAGTTTAAAAAGAAAAAACTTCCCGGTATTTTTAGCAAACCTTTTGAGCTCCAAGACGCAACCTGCTGCCTTTACGGTTTTTTTCCACCCTAAGACACATAGTAAGCAACGCATGTGCTGCCAGTCTTCCCTTTCCTGGCAAAGCCATTAAGCATGCTGTTTCTGCAGGGGAAGCAAACAAAAAGTGGCCTTTCTCTGCTCCCCTCCCTCACCTACGAGCCGCACCAACCTGGATGACACCGCCTCGCAGCGCATTTGGGGAACCCCGTAGTGCCTCTC